>JANHQD010002671.1:29524-60729 GCA_024721195.1 Marasmius sp. AFHP31
GGGGTCCAAAAATTTTTTTCTGGGGGGGGCCCCCCTCCCCCCCCCCCCACCCCCCGGTCAGGGATTCAAATTGGTGGGCCCCCTTGATCCACAAGGAGTGGACACGATTCCGCCATTTTCTCCACCAAAGACGGACAATCAGGAAGACCAATGTCCACCTGTATTTCCAACAGGCGTAAATGCCTCCATCGGAGTGGAAGATCAAAGTCGGCCTGTGAGTAGATGTTCGTTCGTAGTTTGCGTAGCGAGGGGGAGTTTCCAACTGTGTGAAAAAAGGTTGGTTGGGATCGTGTGTGGGAAAAGAGGCGACGATCCCGATGCCCAATGTCGTTGAACGCTTCCAGCAGGGGCAGGTCCTCAGGTGATAAGCCGTCTGCTTGGTGTACAGCAGATGGAGCTATATCGACTAGTGAGAGCGATCTCCACCGCGTACGACATTCTGCAATCTGTCCGATGCAATCCACATAATTTTCGGCTTTGGATCCGACGGCATCAATGGGAATATCCATCGCCAATGAGATATCAAGGGGCAGCGTTCCAGATCTCTCTAACCATTACCCAAGCCCTTCCTTTCGAGACTTGAGTAGCGATACAAGATCTTCCCCCTCAAACGCTACAGATGGACTCGGGAGAGTCATATGGAGAGCATTCCATAGCCGTGGAGTTCTCAAAGCGATATCACGCCATGAGCGACAGATCACGGTGAGGATAAGTGGTGCTTGTGACATCCTGCATCTGGGAAGATGCCTGTCGGGGAGACATCTAACGAAGACCTCACCCCATATCTCTCCGGGTAGCCTTCGAAATGGCGACAACAGCTCACGATGTCGAGCTACGAAATGCTGTAGCTTGTCTCGTCGTTCCTGCAGATGGCTTATCTCCTCGTCAATTCTCCTAATCTCCTCCTCCGGACCACGAATAATCGAGCGGATCTCGTCAGTTTCCTCCTTGGAAGGTACATAGTTGGTATGAAAGACATCCGAAAAGCGAGTTGACGATAGCGAGCCAAAGCTGTCACTCTGACCCGTCATCGTGATGATCGATTTCCTGGGACAAGAATGAGTGGGAGACAGAACGAGTAGCGATATGCTCGCACCACAAAGCTTTCAAATTAGCTTCGACTACGACGAGGAACTCGTGTAGTTGGAGTTCAGAGTGGAGGGACAAGACAAGAAATAACACGTGGATGGTGTAGCCTGACCTGTCAATTTCTTATTATGTAAGAGTACGAATTTTCTCGGGCACGCCCCCCTGCTATATATGGTAACCACACGTGCCTCACGTGCCGGATCGTTATTGATTTCAGAATCACCACCTCATTTTTCGGAAACATCGAGTGTTAGTAGTCGATTTCTGGCTACAGCACATGCGAGGTACCTGTCCGGTGTGTGTTCAACGGTTCATAATTCTCATCATAAACCCTCTGAGAGGCCTCCAGAACCCCTTGAAACCAGAAATTTCGGTAGGTACAAAAATTTTTTAAGGGCCTTCGGCCCCCTCCCCCCAGTGTTGGCCGGTCACTGACCAGTCACCGAAAATGGAGTCACTGACCGGTCATAAACAGTCAGGCACAGTCACGACTGTAACCAGTCATGACCCGACCGTACCCGGGCTTTTCGGGTGCCTGCCACGCGTCCATTCAAATTTCACATGACCTTGGCCGCCAGTCGCTCGCAGTCGCTCGCAGTAGTACTGGGACTTCTCTCGTCTGAACCCCGCTGAACTAGATACCTTGTCTGGATAAATTAAAGTTGTACATCTGACTGCTCAGCTGTTCGTTGAGCTGATATGAGTGCCTCTGAGAGTGAATCGGCACCTGCATCCCAGCCTGCTAGATCACCAAGTGCTTTCCGGCGCTTTATCATGCGCAATATTTCAATTTCGGAGCTCGATGATGACGACGATATGGATATCGAGCTTGGATACCACGGTTACATGTCAACGGGGCAGTCGTTCACAAAGCGCCCTCTTGTAGATTTGTTCAATTTTGAAGATGAGGTATGGGTCCGAAAGCTTGAGAATTCACAGGTTCTCTCGCTAGATGAAGAACTAGAGTTGTACGACATACTCGATGCAGAGGACATTGTTGATGATGGCGCCATTGAGGTTGACAGTATGGTGGAGACAATTATGGCTGGTGTATAGTATAGTATTTCTTACATTGTGTCACATTTATCATGTTACAAGCTACAATACACGGTTAGCGACCTTCCACGTCTACTCTTGCACAGTTGGTCATGCAAACGTCTGATAAATGTCTTGCTGCTAACGTGTTGGAGTATTCTCGGAAGTTGCCGGATCCGAGTCACATTTAGTCACCAAAATGACCGGTATGACCGAATTTGTGACTAGTCATGACTAGGCGTGACTAGTCAGTGACTGGGCCAACACTGCCTCCCCCTACCTCGGACCGGAAATTCCATTCTTGCCACCCCCTTGACTTTGCGTGTTCCGTCTTTCCTTCCACCATGTTCTCGCTCTCGGCCCTCGGCTCCTCTCCGCTCAACGGAATACTATCAAGCTTGCATCGTGGCTTGTTTACCAAGAGCTGAGAATTCCGTTCGAATTTATACTTACCCCTGTCGCATGAGCTACACCACATCGTCTTTGTAGGTAAGCTATACTTTTCTTGTTTTACTCGTACACTCGGAATGATGATAGAAGAACGATATAACTCGGAGACCTCAAACAGAACATTTGCTCTTTTCAGTCTGGTCATCACGACTATTTGCGCCCGCCAGAATTTGACCCTCACGCCGGTAAGTAACCCGAAACGAACTACGAAAATTTGGACGCGACGGTTCGTGTATCAAGCCCTCTAAGTCACTTCTGCTCACTCGTCAATTGAGCAGCTTATTACTCTTGATGCAGTATAGCGCGCTCGGGAATGACTTGAAGTCTAAATTCCAGCTGACGGCTACTTGATTCGCGACGAGCCACGAGATACTTTACTAGACATCAGAAGCCAACGCCCACTAATGGTTTAGGGACGACCAATGCCAGGCATTCCAGTGCGGCACACACCGCCAACAATTTCCCTCTATGATACCTATGAGTCAAGTCACATAATCCGGCTCAACGAGACGAATAGCTGCTGGAAGCTGTGTTCCGAGAGTACCGAGGACCTGGATGGTAATGGGAGTTGTGAATGGCCAGAAGGAATTGACCTTGACAAGGCGAGTCAAAGTCCAGATCATCGATTCGATTCACTTACCGCTTGTCTTGAACTGAGACTCAATCCACACGCACGGTCATTGACCAAGAAGATCCGTTCATGATCAGCTTCTGTAGCCTAGTTGGCTCGTGAGAAAGACCTGAGCAGTTAGGATGGAATAAAATTCAAAGAAGATAGGCGCTTGCACCTAACACTGTGTGGCACGACTTCATCGGCAAAGACCAAGAGATGGATCCCACAGTGATTTTGTGTGCAATCCGAGTTGTACTGGTATGTGATATGAAAAACTCGCAAAAACCAGGGCTTAGCGTAACACAAGTCAAGACCGCTAGGTCGGATGATGGTGGTACGATCATACGTTCGGAGATTAGATCAACCGTTGCATCTTTCGATTAAACTCCTACAGCAGCTTGACAGGAACCGTTCCAAGATAAGAGTCATCAAGCTGGCGCCTTCATGATTACTACCCGTACTCGACGACAAGACGTCACATTAGTCTCGGCAAGGTTTCCATTTCGAGCGCCTTTATGTGGTATAACAGTGGTACTAGGTTGTTTGGCTCCCGGAGAGTCCTCTATTTGACCCGAGACTAAGACCCGAAGTAAACAGGGTACTACAAAGAGACAGTGCAGCTTGGAGGATTTCGGGTAAGCACTTGGGATATTTATAGCTAGTACAAACAAAATTCGAGGCTACTATATTTTACAGCAGTTTCGGTGACTTTACCGGACGATGCACGCTATCTACTCATTAAACGAGGTGTAGTCGTCAATAACTAGGCATGGGGTGGATAAGTGAATGACATACCTCTGGTGCTCGCAACTAAAGGTTGATCTTGTAGGAGCTCACTTTGTTGTCGGCGTTCGAGGAGAACTTCGGGAGATTCCAGTCTCCTCTGGAACTCCCGACCTCGCCCTTGCAATCCTTGTCTGCGTATAGAACGATCTGCTTGCCGTAGCCGACTCCTATCTTCCAGTGCATGGAGGTAGCCTGATCATTGGCACTGGCGCCAAGGTTCTTGCAATCCTGAGGGAATGTCCCCTTGCGGTCTTCGATTATGTTCTGGTAGAGTTCGTCACGATAGAGCTGGAGATGCCATTCCGCGTGAGCAACGGAGGCGAGAGAAGCAGCAGCGATGACGAAGGCGATCAGTTTCATCACGGCGACTAAGAGGAAGTAAGTTGTCAAGCACCGTTGCCGAGAATACGAAGAGTACTCACAGGGCTCTAGGAATAGTTGAGTCAAAAAAAAAGATTGAACTTGAGATACTGGAATCGAGTAGTCTATGTTCGGCTTTTATATTGCAAGGCATTGGGAGTTTTCTCGCCATCTCCATCGCCACCTGAACATTTCCACATCTAGACGATGGTAGGTCTTTGATGCTTTCATATATTTTACCACTCATGTCATTTTGCACTTGCAACGCCAAAGTGGGCACTACCGACTGTCATCTAGGCTGTGGGGCCTGTTGCAATCTCCCCAAAAGCAAAACTTCATTATATCGAAAGAACTAAGGGTCGAGCATATCCTCATGTATATCCCTGAGTGCGTTCATTACACTAAACGAGGCATTGATCCTCAAATTCGCCCGAAAAGAGCCTTGATTGACATTCGTTCGATCAATGATCGAATAACCGTATCAAGTCGGAAGAGCGGCCATCAGTCAGGCTATATATGGAATTGGCCGGTAACCCCTCCTCGTTCAAAAATCCATAAACCACCCAACTAAATAGAGGTCACGGATGTAGAAGGAGGGACACTACGTAGCTGGGTACGCAGTTGACCTTTGCATGTTGATTCCGTATTGATACCTGGGTGAGTCGGATCATCTAGCACCTCGATATTCTCAAGAACTAAGGTCCTTCAGGTGACTTTAGACTCACCGCTAGTGAAGAAGGGGCAAACTACTCCTCAATTCATGTCAAAGTACAGAACTCCACTACAATCGACTTCAGAAGCTCTGCGTACCAAACACTAAGATGTGGGTAGTCTCAATTGGCGAAAGCTTCAATTTGTGATTTGAAGAGGTAGATAATTCTCAATAAGCCCTAGAGTAAAAGTCAAAGTACATAGGCATACGTTTCAGCCACTGAGTACGTCGAGATGATTGATGTTTTAGCTTCGCTCAGTTAGTGGCGTTGGTATGGATCAGTACCTGATCGTGCTGTCGACCCTGAATCAAGTCACAGGCCGAGTCTTAACACCATTTGTCCCTCTGAACTAGTCCCAGGCGTGCGTGGGTGAATATACGAGAGGCTGGTTGAGATACTGAACAACCCGCATATGATCTGTATTGACACCACAGATGGTGATATATTGTATCTCGCCCAGCGCTTCGACCAGGGGTAAGTTCTTACAGAAAGGGTTTTTTATTGGCTTCAATTCATAGACTATGGTCTCCATGCGCAAGAAAGGTCGCGTATCTCGCTGGATGTACGAACACAAGCTCCCCTTGCCACTCCGCTCCATGCACCGCTGATTTCATCCTTTAATGCTCGATCTTGTACGAGCTAATCTTATTATCCCAAACAGACGAGAACTTCGCGACATTCCAATCGCCATCGGTTGCCCAAGACGCCCCCTGACAGTTCTTTCCATCAAAAAGCACAATTTTACCAGCAAGGGTCCCTGCTTTCCAGTGCATGGAAGACACGACGTTGTCTGAGCCGAGATTCTTGCACGCTTGGCCAAGGGTACCGCTGCGATCCTCAATGATGCCGATGTAGCTCGGGTCGCGGTACATCTGGAGGTGCCAGGCGGAGGCGGTGGTCAACAATGTCGTGAGAAGGAAAGTATTGACGAGCTTCATATCGTCTCTGAGAGACAATGGTAAGTAATCATGAGTATATAGGGAGCGATGGTCTTTTGGTAGCTTACTTACAGTGCGGGGAAGGGAAACCCGGGTGGTGGAGCCTCTGATGCTCAAGAAATCGACGGGGTCGTTTTAAGTAGACCACTGACGTGAGTCTCGAAGCCGGTTCCGTATTTCTCATCCCTTTCCGTTCAAGGAATCATGTACGTTGAATGGTTTGATCTAATCAAATGCGTGCTTGTGGACTACGGCTTGGGAGCAGAGGATACTCAATAGGTAGAAGATGTATGGTAGGTTTCAGCCACCGAGTAGTTCGTGACATGATTGATTGTTCTACGTTCTACGGTGCTCCAGTGAGCCCTGTGAGAGCTTTATTGATCCATTGTTGCTCAAATCTTGATGTTAAGACCAATATATTCATCAAGAAAACCGTGGGCGTGTGTTCAATAGATGCGGTAGCCTGGCCTTTGATTGAAGGTACACCCGTAGCTCAGTTCGACGTATGAGATATGGCCTACAAGTTATCGTAAGTACATACATACACCGACTGGTTAGACTCGACACTACTTCAAGGGAGAGAACATTCTGAACGTTCGTATACTTAAATCCAGAGATTCTTTGGCCGCAAAGAAACGAGAGACCGTTCCCTCGATTTGTCGAATACGTTCCTTTGAAGTCGTGAAGTTGCTTGGGATGGCGGTGGTACGAGTTCAAGCGGAGATTGAATCAGCGCAGATCCACCGCTGTCACGTTTTTTCTTTATTCTCACCATGTTCAACGCTTTCGACAACTATCTCAGGTTCTTCCTGGGCTCAATGCAACCCATTTGAACGATGTCGAATGCAAGTCGCATTGTAACTCCTCTCAGGTACTGTTTATGAGGGCAAGCTCAGTTGTCCGTCCTCGTGGAAACCCGCCTGGGTTATACCAATGTATCTGTCAACCTTGCAGGTAAACTCATCCTATCTTGTATCTTTCCAGTGAGATGCTAACTAACGGACAATATATCTCAAAACCCTTCGAAACGCCGGTCATTATTAGTTACGTCGAAGTCTGGGCATCACGACAAAATGATCCTGCTAGGATTCGACATTTGTGTTGGTTCTCGAAACGAACTGGGCGTCAGAACTTCGAACAATATCCTGGCATGTTCCCTCGACCATTGTAGTCTTCCTGCTAACTTGAATGTTGAAATAGTTCCATTGGTGCCCGCAGCCTGGAGCGACAACGATGATCTCAAAAATTCTTGGCATCCCTCTGAGTGGTGGTATTGGTTTCTATGGGGTTTATCTGTGCGGCTAGAGATGCGCGCGGAAGCAAAGAGCATGAGAAGAGAACTTTGGGAACCAGATCTACACATTAAATCGTTCAGTCGATGTTCTTTTCTTGATTCTCGCTATTGACACGTCCACCGGTGGTTTCGGCTCTGAGTAGATGTATTCGACTCTCACCATTAGTACATTGCTCATAC
This sequence comes from Marasmius sp. AFHP31, assembly GCA_024721195.1. NCBI lineage: Eukaryota > Fungi > Basidiomycota > Agaricomycetes > Agaricales > Marasmiaceae > Marasmius > Marasmius sp. AFHP31. The sequence continues at coordinate 36,983 of JANHQD010002671.1, forward strand.
CGACAGCTGGTGACACTCGACAGGCAGGCAAAGATGAAGATCGCTTGACGGCATCGCATGTGCCTTCGTGTAATCCGAACGTTTTGTTTACTAGTTCCCATTACTTTTGCGCCACGAGAATATAACTTTTTCTGTCTTGATCTAAAGTGAACCGATTGCACTCCCTTTCAATTCCAAGTCTCTCGTTATCATCGCCCGCAGCGCTTCGAGTTGTTTCGCCATATACTATAGGGAAAAGTGAACTACCATCTGGCGCGCTCCCCTGGTCGGTATTGGAGGCATTGAAGATATTCTTTCTGAGAACCCCTCGAAGACCACCAGATTTCGGGAGCTCAGAAATCTGATGGCCTTGGGGATACTGTATTCTTCGAGATGGCCACATTTTATCGGGCCTTGAGCCATCGGTCTGAGTGTGGTCGTTACTATTCAGTATCTGGCTTCGCTAAACGTTTCATATTTCATATCGTGCGACTTCACAGTGCAGTTTGTCCATTGGAGTGAACCTGGTTACTTATTGAGGGAAAGAAACCTAAGTCAGTAACGTTAACTCCAGATGGAGGAACTTTTCGGAGGAATAGTTACAAAGGTCTCCGGAACATTTGGAGGACGTCGAATACAGTGGTGCTGAGCCGGACCTAGCCGATGATGTTGGAAGCACGGCCGAGTTTGTTTGATGTGAGATGGAGAGTGAAGAGTTTGCTGGAAGAATAAAGAACTGAGGGTCGTGGATGTAAATGCGTTTGAGGATCAATTAAAAAAACGATCATGGAAATGAAAGCTGGGGATGATTGTTGATGGCGACTGTGTATAGATATCCCAATTCGTCTGAATGGAGACGCATACTCTGAAACTTGACCGGAACCTCCAGGTTGATGGTCAAACGCAACTCGGACGGTGTTCCGGCACTTGTGATGCACTTTTGCCTCTGCGGGTCATCAATCGCTACAGGCAGATGAGCAGTGTTTTGGGATTTACATTTGCTTCAATGATAGCACCGGATCCCCGGCTGTGATGACGCTCTAGCCGTCATATCCAAGCAGATCTCAGCGAATCCGTTGAGCGTGATATGAGGGAGCGAGGGTCTTGCTGGAAGTGAACCTCGAATGATTGGGGGGCGTGGATGGGGATGGATTTGAGGAACGGAAAAGGGGATGATCTTAAGATGGGGCTGGCGATGAGTGTTGGTGTTGACGTTGAGCATGTGTGGATATACGAATTGGCCTGGATAGAGGTGTAATCAATAAGTAATTACCTCCAGGTCGTCGGCGTCCGGCAACCAAACACTACTCGTACTTGTATCGGTCGTCGGACATTTCGGTATCTCTGCTCCGCCCACCTCTGTCACTAGACAATCGCTATCTTTCTCCACCACACCCACGTCAGTTGCACAAATGACCAAGTCTGAATAAACTCTTTACGGGTACCCACAGTGCAGTATCACCAAGACGTGGTCCATGATACAGTGATGTGGCGAAATTGGTCATACCACGAGGAAGGTTGCGCCCAGCTTGGCTTCATGCACCGGAGGCAGGATGCGTGTGAACGAGAGGCCGTTCACGACCTGTGAACGAGCCTTGTGAACAGCCAGTAAACGGCCAGTGAACAAGGGTCATCTCAAAGGGAGACAATCCTTTGTGTACTTGGCTTATTTATTTATTTTGTTTTGTTTTATTTCATTATAATTTCTATCACTTTGCTTTTCAAATCATGCCTCAATCAATGTCTAAGTACTTAACCATTCCTTTGGTGCCATTCCTGACAATGGCCGTTTACTGGCCGTTCACTGGCTGTTCACACGGCTCGTTCACAGGGTGTGAACGGCCCCTCGTTCACACGCATCCTGCCTCCGGTGTCAGTGCCATCTGATAGGCTACAAAGCAATGAAACCGTCAAAAGACTGCAGACTCTTTACTACGTTATATGTGGATGCTATACAACCTCAACGTTCCAATGCGGACGATGACCAGGTTTTTGGCTGTGACTACTCTCCTCGTACGGTTATAGACTCCTGGATTGTAACTCGATCAAGAGTCAACTGTGACTCGAGGATATACAGTTTCCAACCTATCAACGTCAGCTAGCTTTCATCGCCTAGTTGATGTCTATAATCGAAGAACAGAGACTACCATTCAAAACCGTCGTCTTCCATGCCGATTTGCACGGCGTGCTAGCCAATGGCCGTCTATTCTTCTTCAGACCCCGTACTCTTCCTTCAACTATTGTGATTCGTTCTTTTTGCGCCAAAGGCCAGCATACGTGCCGATTGAGGGTGCTGTCCCACTGTTATAAGCACTGCGGGCGTGGCACACGCCAGTGCAGATAACAAAAAAAAGCATTTCAAGCCACAGGCCACGGACTGATTCAGTCATCGGAGATCTGTTGAGGGTGTGACTATGAAAGGTCAATGGCAACTCGATTTGTGTGCAGCGGTTGTCAGCGTCGGCTTATCCCCAGCCTCCGTCTCCCGGTGACCGTCCCCTTGTTTCCAGCCCTCGAGCTGGCGAACAGACAAAGGTTGACAGAAGTTCTCCCGAGTTGTGGGAACGCAAAGTGGCAGTTTGGAAAGAAGGAAATCGGGACTAAGCCCGCCGAAGGTATCGCTGTCGTTGTCATTTCTACCGATCTTTTTGCTAATGTTCTTACCATGTCAGTTTACTGTTTTGTACACTAAAGATACACAATCGGTGGTATCAAGATACACCTGTATTTCTACTAGGCGTAAATGCCTCCATCGGATCGGAGCAAGAGTTTCAATCGGACGCAAACAGTAGGAGATAGTGATACCAGCCCCAAGCCCTATGGAACTGGCAGTCGTAAGATCCCCACATCGAGCTAATTTCCCATTGCCTCCATACTCTTTGACCCACGTTTCGCGTCGGGTCTAGGACTAGTCCCAGTGCCAACAGCATACCCGTCGGGGTTGTTCAGCAAGCTAGGCGAGCGATGATGGTCTTTGGGGTAACGTCGGACCTCAATGACTTGATCATCAGAGATGACATGACGACTGAAATTCTCCGAATTGATGGCTGCTCCTCGGAAGCGCATGGACTCGAGAACCCCAGACTCCCCCCTTGCACTCTCAATCGGAGCTTCGGGCGGGCCGTTTGTAGTGATTCTTGGGAATACTGTGTTCTCTAGTGTTTTCCCGTGGCTGACTAGAAGCAGGACGACTATGGGGTACATTCCCTGTGTTTGTGTGAGGATCGAACTCCGGCTCAAGCTACTCGAGGAGAGAATAAAAGCCACTTACCGCAATTTGGGTGTTCACAGGCGTGTATATGTCGCCGAGGGTACCGACAGGAAGTCGGATAACAGTCGTGATCAGCACCGTAATCTGAATAAAACTGAGTTTTTGGAATTATGGCGGAGGATACCAACATCAACACACCCCGGAGAGACAGTAGAGCAGCCCCGACTCAACCAAGATGGCCATGATTTTCTCACCTCTAGTTCTCCTGCTCTTGAGGGCGCTGAAGTCGAATTTTACCCACTGCCGAAAGCGCCTTTTGGGGAAGTCAGGTCGCACGGTTCCGCATGAATCTCATTGTCCCAATAGGACTTACCAAGCTTTTACCGCAATGATAGCTGTGGCAGAGACATTTAACAGTAATGAGAATGCCAGATTCGCGACTTGAAGAATGTCGATCGCCCGGGTCAAGGATTTCACTCGAGGATCTGTCGTGGTTGCATCTTGGTGCGGGATACATTGTATAGTGATGCGAACAACAACAGTGGCGCTAATAGACACTGTGTAGTGATATGTGCAGTGAGTCTGGAGAGGTGGAAGTGACACATTCTTAATATACTCACTGAAGGCGCAGCATAAGAAAAACAGTGGGACGTAAAGAATCCTCCGGAAATCTGCGCTACACAATATCCACGCTCGCCAGAAGACGACAGCATCTGTCAGCGCATACTAGACGGAGAATGAACTGATGAAACGTTTCTACCATGGTGTAATCTTTACTACTTACGTTCATCAAGACAAAAGCCCCCGAAATCAACCCAGCGTGAGTGGCCCAATTCGTAATTGATGGTGCAGGTTGGTGCCCGATGAGGTTTACTGCTATCAGCCGGATGAGATCGATCGTCTTTGTGGCCCAGAAAATTGCCGAGACAAGAAACGTGAACATCGAAATCAGAAACAATGTTTTCCGGACCCCGTTTTTGAAACCTGTGGTGCTAAGGTCGCTCGTGTAAGTACTGAGTGTGTTGAGTTTCAGTTGTTATTGTGGCTCACAGCATGAAGTATGTGGAGTAGATCGTCAAGCTTGCGTAGATTCCTGAGCATTGAGCTGGTGAGGTTCAAAATCTAGGTCGGAATGAGTGGCTCACGCACCAAAGAAGAATGTTTGGCATAGCAAGCCAATAGTATGATAGAGAATAACTGTCGCTATACCAGGATAGAACCAGTCTGGTGGTGATCCAGGAGGTTGAATGCTGCTAGTGAGGATGGGTCCCATGGTGGGAAACGGGGCCTTGATCGTTCTCCTTCAAGAGACCTTGTGAGGTTTACTCACCTTTAAAGTATTGCCTATCTGTACCCGATTCCATGCGCCATCCTACACCAGTCCTATCGGCTTTATGATCAGCAGTGGTTCCTGAATATGCTTCAGATGACTTCCTGCCGATTTCGTAGTATCTAAGCGACAAGTGTGATGGTTGACGAGCAAGGTTCTTCGCCAAAGGGCCAAATCCCCATATTTGTACGTTCGTATTCGCAAGTATTGCCTATTTGTACCCGACCCAATGCACCAGTCCTGCCGGCTTGATGATCAACAGCGGTTCCTGAATGGTCTCCAAACGACTTCTTGCTAATCTCATAGTATTTAAACGACGAGTGTGATGGCTGATGCGCAAGGTTCTTCGCCAAAGGGGCGCATCCTCATATTCGTACGTACGGATTCACAAATGTAGATAGTACGAGTGTTAAAAGCGTTCACAATCATCTCAGACGTAGGGGGGAAAGCCACAGAAGTCATTCAGTCCGAAGTGTTTTCACGGAATTGTTCCCAGGGGAGAGAAGTCAAACACGACCTGATCAATAATCTTTTATCGAGTTACGGACCGTTTATATATGAAACGTTTGCAAGTCAAGCGGGGCAACGCATCAATGTTGATTGCCCAATGATGACGGCGGAGAGAATCATTGGTACCGCTCGAGAATGTGCGATACCAATGTTCCACTTAAACTGGTCGTCCCGTGTAACATCTGTGGGAGAGGCTATATTTAAACCCTAACGCATGCACAATTGGCCAGAAATTCCGCATCATCGGGATCGTCAATATTTGCACCAAGCTTGTGTCGTTGGCACCTTTTGGTGGATGGAGGAAATGGGTTGGCTGGCAAGTTTGGGTGACTGAGGGCCATCAGCATCTTCTCGTTGCGGATGCTTCCTTGTCGCTTTTCTTCTCTGTCACTGTGGCTGCCGCCGCTGTACTCACATACTATTAAATAGTTCTCACGATTATAAGCATCTCCGCAAGCCAACCGTGGGATCCATGATTACCAAGTCAGTGCTACTCGGTGTGCTGAATCAGTCTTCACTAGCCAGTCTTTTATGCACTGTCTCTGGCTAAAATCAACTTATGCGCGACCTATAGAACTCTGTATAGTCCAAAAGTCACGGATCTCCGACGAGTTCGTGATTCCAAAGATTATTTACTTTAGTAGGGTCTCGGCATGCTCGCTTTGCCGTCGACTGTTCTTGCCGGCAGCAATCCCTTAGGGTAATCGTTTCCGATGATTATTTGATCCCGAAGGGTCCGATGTGCATCATACCATTGGGTTCGGTGATTGCCAGAGACCTCTCAATACCAATCGATTTGAGAGCCGTGCTATCACAAGGGGTGGTACGCGGTTCCCTAGGTTATCCCACTCCAGGACTCGGAATAATGACGGAGGTAACTGTGGGTGCTGGCATTGCCTCGAGTCTAACATTCATTTATAACAGTATCCGATCCCCCGTGCCGGGACTCCTTGAAACCTTCAGGATCCATGCGAGAGTCAGACATTCTCCTTGAAACTTGAAAGGATAAATTTGCCAGTAAGTACATCTATCAGAGACCATGGGCATAGGTAGATACCACCCACTTAAGGTTGTGATCGTGAACATGAGACTTTGAGCTGAGTCAACCTCGTCACACAAGTGAATCTCACAAAACGTCCCTTTGACTTTGGGTCATTCCATTACTCGCTCGTTCCAGCCGTTGAACCAATATCTGATATTTCACCGAAATCATGATGAGTGAATGGCTATTCGTCTCTTTGATCGCATAGCGATGTGTACCTTGCGCCGTATGGAACGCCACAAATAGAACCTGGTTTTCCAGAGGAGCCAGCTACTAGGCGAGAGTGGAGTTGTATGAAGCCGGGAGGTGGGACTTTATTTTGTTTGCGTGCAGATCACACTTACGTTCTTGCTACAAGGTTACTGGCGGGATAATCCTCTCTGGCCTGTGTGGCGTTTTCCACAAATTCCAGTGGGATAGACAGCTTATTTCCTACGTCTGATGGAGACACGATTGTAGACGTCGATAGGTATTTGGTCGGCGGGAACGTAACTAGGTATTAGACTAAAGTATACTTCAAAGTTCCTCGGGCATGATCTCTTTGGTACATAAGCTCCTTTGTCTCAGTCCTCAGCGGCTACAATCGTCTAGCGCCCCTCCTCCTAAGACTGGTGGGTATTCTCCTCTCTTACTTTGGCGGAGATCAACAAAAATACGTTGATAGTGGTTGGCCAAAGTGGTGCAAAGGTTAGAATACGACCCGAGGCTCTTTGCATCGTAGGTCGGCTAGGATTTATGTCCCAGGTGGGCTGACGCAACACTGCTGAGCTGAGATTTATCAGCAACGTACCTCCAGGTCGTCGGGCATTTCGGCTCTTCTACTTCTACCTCTGGCACTGGATACTCGCTACCTCTCTCCACTACACCCATGTCAGTTGCACAAATGACCAATTCAGAACGAATTCTGTCTGGGTACTTGTCAAGTCTCTGGCTCAAAGTGCGCCTCTGATTCCTCCAGCATCTGGTAATTACCGAGAGACTTTGCATTTGACAGTGTATCTTGTGATCCACACCCCAATGTCATGGTGTCCTTGCCGTCATGATGGCTATTACGCACGGCCACTGTTGTGTCATAAAACCGGAGCATTAATGAGAATAGCGAAGGCAATTATTGAGCAAAGAGGCTGCTAGGGCTACCAGGAGAACCTCTTGAGAGATCCTACAATTCCTCGTCAATAGTAAAGGACGTTCAGTCCATGCAGCAGAGATTCAAGCTATCGACAGGGGAGGTTATAGCAGCGACATAAGAACCTATAAAATCCGAGCGGTCAAATTGCGGTCAAGATAAACTCGAAGAAAAGAATCCCCATACCCTCTGGCCCGGAGAAGCTTTCAAGTGCGACGACCGACCCCTTCTGGTACGTTCCCTTCAAACAGCTGGGGTATGGTAGAGGAAATCAAGCGAAAGTCAGCCCTCCGCGGCGAATGAACCAAGGATGTCAGGTATGATGGTCGGGAAAAATAGTAGGACCTGCTCGAAGCATTCCACTCCGATGAGAGAGGCTGGCGCGCGTATCCCCTCCGGACTACGGTGAGATGGTCGTCCTGGTAAGTGATATTATACTTTGGCGTTGAGCCGTCATCCCAACCGATATCACGGCGGTCATATGACCCGGTGCAAAAGGCGTCAGTACTGTCCATACTAGGACAGATCATTAAGTTTGAAGACAAAGTCAACGAACAAGTCCAGTCAATATACAGATTCTAATTGCAACCTAGCCGGTTTCGATCTCAAAAGCGTACAGGGGAGTTGCCGCAAGTCGAACTCTAGTCAACGCACATTCAATGACTCGGAGTCTTCAAAAACAGAAAAGTAATGAATCCGGTTGAACAAGGGTTCCATTCCTAGATAGGTCGTGGCTCTAGAATCTACAAAGTTAGTATTAATCAAGTCAAACAGGTAGAGTTTGGCACACACCGGAGTTCACATAGATTTCGGACGATCATAGGATGAAACTATCATAATCTGCTCCAGGTGAGCGCACGTAGGAACCTCCTCCGAAATTGGTGTAGGGATCCCTGAACTTCCACTCGACTTCTACACTGAGCTGCTTCGATTCTAATGATGTCAGAGCCGAGGTCACAATCTGGGTTGATTTCTTCGACCGTATGTCCCCAAAATCAACCATAAACGACTTGAGCCTGGTCAACCTGGCACGAGATTCTATGAGCTCGACCAGTTCAAAGGCTTGTTGGGGATGATAACGTCGGAGGATTAGTCGCTCGACGTTGGGGCACCGAATCGATCCTTCGGAGGCCATGAGCGTTGTTGTAACTTCGGCATTCAGATGAATTGATTTGGGTTCGTCTCCATGCACATATACGACCAAGGAGGGCCGGCCGATGGACAGCGTGGTTAGTGCTGTGAGCTCATCAAGAGTCCTTTCCAGGCCCGTCCCATAGGACATTTGGAGCTCCAGGCTCTCAAGTTTGCATTGAGACCGTGTTATGAGGTTGTGGAAAGGTAAATCGATATCCCTTTCTGATTCAGCACCGACGATCGGCACGGAGAGGGAGAGGTGGGTCAGGCTAGGAACGGTAAGGGACTCAAAAATGTCCAGGACAGTGGAATGAAATGTCTCGTTAACAAAGCCATCAAACGTGATGCCCAGCCTACGTAGGTTATACCATTCCCTATGGTGAGCGATCGACTCGTCCGATTGAAATTGCTGGGAAAATTGAATGGAAAACCGAACGATGCAATCTGAGAGGAGTGGGCATGATTCCACGATTTTGTGTATCAAAGATACGCATTCTGGGAGACCAACGTACACCTGTATTTCCAGTAGGCGTAAATGTCTCCAGCGGATCGGGAGATTGAAGTCGGATGTTGTGTGGAAGGTTGTTCGAAGTTTGCGTAGCGATGGGGAGTTTCCGACTGCGTGAAAGAAGGCTGGCTGAGGATGTGAGGGAGGGAACATCCGATTATTGTCCGGCCCAATGTCGCTAAATGCTTCCAACAAGGGCAGCTCTCTGGCTGACATGCCGCTGAACCGGTCTACAGCGGACGGAGTTACATTGACGAGTGATATTGACCTCCACCGCATGCAATACTCTGCGATAGTTCCAATGCAGTCCGAGTAATTGTTGGCTTTGGAACCAACCTGACCAAGGGGAATATCCATCATCAAGGAGAGATCGAGAGGTAGTACCCCAGACCTCTCCAACCATAACTTTACCCCTTCCTTTCGGAATTCTAGTGACGAGACAAGGTCTTCGCCGTCAATCGCGATGGATGGACTTGGGAGAGTCAGATGGAGAGAGTTCCATAAGCGTGGGGTCCTCAAAGCAATATCGCGCCATGAGCGACAAACCACGGTCAGGACAAGTGGGGCTTCCAACACCCTACAGACGGGAAGATGCTTGGGAGGCAGACACCGAATAAACACTTCCCCCCATAGATCTTCGGGAAGCCTCCGAAAAGGCGACAATAGTCTGCGATGACGACCTACGAAACGTTGCAGTTCGTTACGACGTGCCTGCAAGCGGCCTATCTCCTCATCTATTCTCCTCATCTCTTCCTCCGGATCATGGATTAATGCGCGAATTTCGTCGAGTTCCTGCTTGGAGGGTGTATAGTTTGTCTCGAGTAGATCCGAAAACCGGGTTGAGGAGGGCGAGGAGGACGAGCTGGGATCCGTGCATGTAGTCATAGTGATTTTCGATGTATTTTCTTCAGCGAGATTGGGAGGGAGAGAGAACGGGGAAAGAAGCTTTACACGACAAACTCTAGAGCGGGCTTGTGTTGGACGAAGGGTTTGGCTCCAGTTTGGAGATGGAGGTATAAGGAAAACAGCAGTGACGTGGCGACCGAAGGCTGAAAACAAGAACGACTCGATGGGGTTCGGGACCTAGATCATCTTCAAAGCACCCAGTTTGGCGAAAGGTCGGCTCACCTGCCTCCAAAAGTGTGATGATCCGTCGAAGTCACATCAACAACCGGCAGTTCCGTGTGATGTGATGGTATGGTTCACCGCCTTGTTCTCATCGACGAATTCTTCTTCGCACTACAGATCGACAGACACGCATGGTTCCATCAAAACACAGATCCGAAATACGACTATGCACTCAGTCCAACACTACAAGTACTCGGGTATTCCGACAAGGAGCCAGCCAATAACAAGATACATGGGCACGATTGGATTCAAAAGTCAAATTCTCCCGCTCCTCCGGATATGAATGCTGAAAGTTTCTACCACACTGACTGGGGTTGATCTGGCCAGCAATCCTGCCCGTCGTCCGAGCTTCAAGTGGGTTGGTACGATCCTCCTGTTCCTCGCTGTATGTCCGTGGGATACTTGAGAAGCTCTCCGTGTGACTTTTGAGCTCCAAGCACGGGCTGGGCTGACATCTAAGGAACGGATAAGTAGTAAGTTAAAACGACAATGCCAGCGAAGATAACAGATCGCTACTCACTTCGGAGTCTCCAAATTCAATGACTCAGTAGGGGTGCAAGACGCCCCTCCAACGCAAACCATTTGTGAAAGCTAGAAACTCTCCCCGCACATTCACATTCGACCTTGACCAAAGCCCTCGTTCGAAGGGAGAAAGACGACCCGGGAGCGAAAGGTTCCCCATAGAGCTCGAGGGAGCACTTATGTCCTCAGGAACCGAGGACAGCTTCCCGATCTAAAGCCCCATTCCTCTTTATGTTGGGCGCTTGAATGCATCTCCTCGTCGAAAACCCATAACTAAAGCTCAACAACATCGTGAGCTGGTGCAGGTGATGAGAAGGGCCTTCATTAAGCTTTTGAAGACAAGAGCGCCGGTAATATCCTCGTGTCCACGGCGTCTTCATTCGTCGACGAAAGACCGCTGGTGGCTGTGCAGTCAATTGGAAAGGGATACGATGGTGAAATCCGGGGAAGACAAACTTTAGATGTGGATTTGGGTCTGGGGAGGGGTTCGCATAGGTATCCAACAAGTGATATAGATAGGTGGGCAACCTACCGAGAGTCGGAAAAACGGTTGAACGAGCCGAAGGTCTTGCGTTCTAAAGAGCCAATCGACGCCGTTGGGTCTCTTTTCCATAGATTTCAGAGAGTGGGGGGCGTCCCTATATCTTGTAAGTCTCTGAGAATAAAGGACTCTGCTGCTGTTAAGCTGGTCTTTTGTCGCCATAGGCGCGGGGCTACCGTTTGGAAGGTCGAATGCGAATGGCGGTATTTTACTCGACCTAAGCAAACGTATCCAGAAGATGTTCAGTTCCGCATGTTGAGGTGGTATAAAGATGATACTCATCGATACGAGCTGCTACCACGGCTTTTCCAACTACTAAAGCAATTGTCCGTAAATCGTTCGGCCACCTAAATAGAGAAGGCTGAATTCGACGAAGTAGCCAGTAGTATTGCACTTGATAGCTCGCCTTGATCTCCGTGTGTTTAATTGAAAGATCTTGGCCTTAGGCGCATCCAACATGACGACGCATAACTCCAGTGTTCTGCTTCGAAGGCTTTTAGTCGAGCAGCCAGGAGGAGCTGTTATCGCGATAACGGTATGTTTTCGGTGTGTGTAAGAAGCAGGTAAAGGTGATAGAGCGTACTTTCTAGGCATGTGGCGAAGATAAACAGGGCGTCCGTAGCGCTACGGACGCCTTCTCCAGCGTGCTGAAGGGTGGCGTGGCCTGTCTGAATGACCCCCCCCCCTGCCATCATGAAAGCAGGTGCGAAGGCCGGGTGTTTGTACTCTTCTTGTAGAGAACGAAGACCACAAATCCAACTTAAATGAGAGCAGGATAAACAAATTATCAGGAGTTGTAGAGAAAAGAAAATAAGCGCACCAGGTGTCAATACCATATGCTTGAACATCTGAGCCTAACATTACGGCCACGAAGGCTTTGTTGGCAGAGACTGGAAAAGTGGATAGTTCAGTAATATTCTAGATGGAACAGTGAGTTAGAAAAAGAGCTCACGAGAAGTTGGCATAGTATTCGGCACGTTATATGTGGATTGTTTCCCTCGAATATGTACAATTTTCCGAAAACCAGAGTGCCAGTTGGCAGTTGATCGAGAAACTCGGTCGTGCTGGGTGTATCGACCCAGATGTTGAGGGAAATGAATCAGTAGTAGAGTGTCTGACACCATAGCGGCCCGGGTTGTCGTGGAAGGATCCCAGCTAGAAAACTCAACATAGGGAAACGAAGGAGAGCTGTGAGTCCTGTAACTCGCTGTGACATAAGTAGTCCCGTGACATAACACGTTTTGGCAAATGTCGGGCCGGGGTAGTGCGTAAATTGGTTGACCTCTTACCACCATCTCGGGACTTGTCGTTCAGCAAAAGCTCTTATCGTCTGCAAGTCTGGGAAAACTCTACTAAGTTGACTTATCTACTTGGTACCTGTGTGCTACCTTATCGCCCGTTTGGCTCCCACTGACGGAGATTGGACGGACGATTGCTAGAATCCAGGAATGACACTATTGCTCTCGGAGTCTCATTGGCGATGGCGAGGGAATCAGCGGATCCAGATTACGCTGACTTCGCGGAGACCATGGTAATATATTGCTGCCGTTGGATGTTATCATCGCTTTCCCATGGACACCCATCCGCTCAGACCCCTTTCAACATCCTGGTGAAGGAAGATCACCCCCTTCTGGGAGCTTTCCGTGCATATGGAGTCCTGAAACTGTGTATTCATAGAACAACGCATTCGATATCACCTCCCACATGCCGTCGGAAACCTACTTTCGCTACGACTGCTCCGTATCGATGTTCCAGCCAACCGCATCCTAAGCCCGCCCGTCCATCGGCTGCGTTTACGCGTACTCATTATGACCTTGTCCGACTGCCTCAATGCTCCCACCCTTCCGGGACTTGTCCACACCCTCGTCGCGCCCACGAGTGTCGGAGATCACTCTGAATCTTTCCGAGACTACCAGGGTAGCTCACAACGGACCTGTTCAATCTTTGCACTGGCACCACCTACGAAGGCGTTCTCTCGACATGCACGACGAGTTCGACTTGTTGGCTCATGAAGCGACAATCAACGATATCTACGAGTCCATCAACACTGCCGCCTTGACTCACGTCTCGCTCACAATGATGATCAAGGCTACATATTACGGTCTAGATCGCGTTTTGATCGAAGTACCAAATGAAGGTCTTCCTTTCTATAATCTTTCATGTTCCCAGTGCCAACTCGGTAGCTTAAAGCTTAACGTGGCTCTCGGGAAGGGGTTTTATAGAGCACTTTATAGCCCGGTGTCGTTGATCACATTATAAATCGCGTTCTGCACCTACTTGACACAAAATTATCATGTCAATACCAGCTCCCCATCCCATTTAGAAGACATTATCCAGGCGCCCATCCACCCAGGGTCCCAGATGGTTAACCTCGAACGAATCACTCTCGGATTTTGTATTCCCCACCAGGCTCTTGCGTTGATCGATCTTGTCGCATCCCATGCTAGGCTCACAATGCTCAAAACCAATTTTTGGGAGATCTGATGAAAAGACGCATCGTGGTGGATGCTTTGGAGCTGCAATGTGCGGCGCAAGCAGCTGCCGAGGCAGTTGAGGCAAGTTGGGTCACGACGTGGTGGCCGGACAATCACATACGGGATATCTCATCTAATTCTCAATCAGCCCTTGATACAGTTAGATACCCGTATTACGACCCAGCCTGCAGGCCCTACGACATCGCACTGGCACTCGAAGCTTTTGGCGTGCCCCTAGTATTTTTAGTATACCTACATGTCGTCCGTCTCCACTTTATCTACCACGATCACTAAGAGACCCCCTCAAGTTGTATTTGACTCGTCTACCGTTTACCATTCGATAGTTTCCTCCGCCCTTACCACGGTTGTGATTTAATGTTACACGCCATTCAGGTATTATGGTATCCCGGAGCTATGAAACGCAAGAGTCTACATTAGAACCGAAGTGAGACCTCTAATAGATGCTCGTGTAAATAAGTATGGAAAGGGGCTATAAGTCAGGGAGTCCAAGTAAGTACGTCCGGAGGCGTCTCGACAAACGGATAGGCACTATCGTTGATATCTGGAAAATTCCGCTTTACAAACTCCCATCGAATACTAACACCCAACTTCCTTGACTTGGCCACGTCCAGCGCCGCTTGAAGAAGCCCCACATCCACCGGCGATAAGCTGAGTACACCGAAGTCGGCTATGAACGTCGTAAGGTTACTGTTGGGACCTCTTCTGCGCGTCTCTATGAGACCTAGCAATGCCAGCGCATCTCTAGAGAGACAAGAGGTGATTGCCAACGTTTGAATATTGGGACAGCGCGCGGGATCCATGAGTGTCTGAATAATAAGGTCGAATTGGGCGGTTTCGTCGTCCGAACGAATCGTATCCACCTTCAACGAAGTCAACGACCAGAGTAGATCGAGCGTATCACCAAAACTTCCGGGAAGTGGCATGACCAGATTGAGATCCGTGAGCTTGCATTGGGAGCGAATGATGAGGTTGTGAAATGGTAGGCCTCTACCTGATAGGTAGAATGCTCGAATGTCGTCCTCTCCTACTACGTAGAAGCAGTTCAAGCGAACGGAGAGTTGGGTCAAGGAAGGCGTTGTCATCGATTCGAAGATGTTGAAAACCGTTTCTTCGAAGGAGGATATAGACGGACCAGTGAACGTTAGGTCGAGTTTGCGAAGTTGTAACCATTTCTGAGCAGTATGATACTCGCTATTCGAACGTGAATCTCCAGACGTGTCTCTGCAAGGAAAGACGAGTTTGCACTCTACTAGTAAAGAGCACAAAGCTGAGACTCTCTGTACGAACGAAACGCAATTGTGAGGCGGCGTGTGTACGGAGAGTCGGAGAACCGTCAAGTGAGCCCATTGGAACGGCAGGTCCAACTCCAACTCGGAAGCGACGCTGACGGCAAGGTGTCGGAGCGACTCTACGGTTCCTAGAGTCCTGACAAAGGGCAATGAGAGGTTGATAGAATGGCAAAGTGCACCATCGTCGTGATGATTGAGCAATCCAATTTCGCGGAATTCCTCCAGCAAGGGTAGATCTTCTCGGGTTAGATCCCCGAGAGGCGGCATGGCGTGATTAGAGATGTGTGTGAGTGAGAGGGACTTCCATCGAGAAGAATACTGAGTAATGAAACCGAGAAATTCCTGGTGGAGCATTCGTGTGTTTGGATTTGATAACGGCCGAGAATACCAACGAGGTTGTCCATGGAACATTGACAATGATACGATGAGAGGTAAAGCCCCCGATCTTTCCAGCCAAAGTCTAACCCCTTCCTGTCGAGTCCTCATAAGGTTTAAGAAAGCCTCCTCGCCGTATAAGAACTCGCCCGGTGGGTGCGGAAGGAAGATATGGATCGAGTTCCAAAGCCGAGGGGTTCTCAAGGCGACTGCACGCCATGACCGACATACGGTGGTGAGGAGAAGGGGTGCATCCTTGACGCTACGAGCGGGTAATGTCTTCTCGGGTAGACATCTAACAAATATCTCTCCCAACAGCTCTTCAGGAATCCTTCGAAATGTAGATAAGAGGTGACGATGCCGTTCTGCGAACCGCTGTAATTCCTCGCGCCGTGCCTGTAAACGGGATATTTGTTCGGAGAGCCTCGTAATTTCCTCTTCTGGATCGCGAAGTATGGACCGTATTTCCTTGATCTCCTCTTTGGAGGGCACATAGTTCGTGTCGAGAACGTCTGAAAACCGGGAAGGTATGGCCATTGATTCTGTGCAGCAAGTGAGCAGAGTACGAGCTATAATAGAAGGTTTCGCACCGGTGACTTGTAATATGATCAAAGTAACGATCGAAATGAACTGTCGCTCGAGCTCGATCGCTTGAGATGACGGTCGAGAGAGAGGTGACGGTTTTAGTGCGGCACGTGGTAGGCTGTATCGTGAAAGCGCTTCACAAGCGCCCGCTTCTTTGACCCTAACCACGATCAATCCCCAGGGACCAATCTGAGAAGGTAGATAAGACTTACTTTCAGAAACCACATGGGGTCGCGGGTATAACCAAGGTTTCTGGCTTCACAAGCTCATTCGCAGTCTACCCGAACAGAGCAAGTTTTTGATTACTTACTCGAAGAACCAAAGCCAATTCCCGTACGGACACCCATCAACCTAGTTACAACTTACCAGTGCCAACACAGACGTAGTATAACTCTTTGCGGTCTCGTGTTGGTTAACTTGAACACTACCCGCGAATGGACAGTAGCCGCTTTCCTCGATGTTCCACGCTTGAGCGTTAGTCGTGGCCCACGGGTAACTACTCATCATACAGCCCGCTGTTTTTGAGTTTAATTCAATAAACTCACACTTACAGCCTTTGAAATGTCAAGGAACAATCATCTGTGCGAGTGCTCCAGGTCAAAGATACAGATATTGAAATAGTCGGCGTCAAGTCACCTTGGGATAGTACCAATCAAATGATCCCTTGATGTCGAGGAATGAATGATTAATACGGCAATTAGGGCTGATGCGAACTATTTGCCACCCGTAATCGTCGGAGAGGCACCATATTAACGCGGGTAAGGTCTCCTATCCCTCTGAGGTGCTATAGGTGACCATTTATCTCGATCACAACTGCTACAGTTCTCTTGGCTATATATATTTACAATACATTTTCTCGACAAGACCATACACGCTAGCTAATTGACAGATGGTTAACAGTGTGACACAAGACTCGTTCGTAACTAACCTACCTGAAAGCTCTTTGTTGCTCAAAAGTAGTTGATATCGTAGGAGCTCACTTTGTTGTCGGCATTTGAGGAGAACTTTGGAAGATTCCAGGTTCCTACGGAGCTCCCAAGCTTGCCCTTGCAATCCTTGTCCGCATACAAAATGATCTCTGCGGCTCCGCCGCCGTCTACGATCCAATGCATGGAGGTAGCCTGGTCATTAGCACCAGCACCGAGGTTTTTACAAGGTTGACCCCATTTTCCCTTGCGGTCCTCGATGATGTTTATATAGGACTCGTCACGATAGAGCTGGAGATGCCAATTCGCGTGAACAACGGAGGTGAGAGATGCAGCAGCGACGACAAGGGTAATTAGCTTCATTACGACAACTAAGTGAAAGTCAGTTGTCGAGATGCATTTCCGAGAATACGAAGAGTACTCACAGGGCTCTGGAATATTGCCAATTGAAAGAAAGATCAAGCTTGCCTACTGAAATCGAGCAGTTTGTGTTCGGCTTTTATATTGCAGGGAGTCGGGAGGTTTCTCATCGTTTGTGCCGCCGCCTGACTATCTCAACATCTAGACGATGATGGGTCTTTGAAGCTTTCATACAGTCGACTACTTTTACCATCTCTTGCATTCAACGCAGGAGTGGGTATCCTGTCTTGTCAAACAAGCTGTGGTACCTGTCGCAATTACCTCGAAACAAAATTTCATGTTGACAGAATCAGGGGTCGTGCATGTCCTCATGTACTTCTCCAGGAACATTACTTGCATCAATTGGGGCTCACGGTCATCAAGATTTCCCAAAAAGAGCCTTATTCAACAGTCTTTCGATTTGATCGAGGAGCTTCATCACCTTGAAGAGCGGTCATCAGTCACTGTCAGAATCCACATAGAATTGACTGGTTACCTCCTCATTCAGGACTATGATCCACCGAGCCAAAAATAGGTCACAGGGGGGACGAAGAGCGACGTTTCGTGGGCGTCGGCCTCGTTGGCTGACTCCGAATTGACATTTAGATAGTCCGGGGTAGATGGCTATGGTTGACCAGGTGGCGCCTCGATATTCTCAAGACGTACTATTCTAGCGCGGGATAGGTCAAGATCTTGGATTTTCTCTCCCGTGGCTTCTGTGTGATACCTTTCACAAAATCAACTTGACAGATGTATCGTACATAGAAAAAAAAGCTTAACCTGATTTTCTGGGATTTTTAGCCTCTCCCTTCGTTGTGTCGGGCAGTGACCGAGCAGGGCGCGAGATAAGGAATTTCTTGGCGTCACGAAATGTCACGCCTGATATGCGCTTGATGGCCATCATTTTGACATCACCTCGTGAGTGCATTTTCAGTCTGTTTTCATTCCTCAACACTCACCAAGCTCGCTCCAGCCCCCCTCTCCCTCCAGATTTTGGTTTGTAGACAGTTTCAATATACCCCCACACGCCTAGGTACTTACCCCGTGGATTCGATGCAATGTCATTTGGTTCCTGGACTGTCACACTCGAATCACACACAAAATTTTGAGGTTTTTCGCCTCCCATTCTCGTTCCCTTCGTGCTTTGGGCTAGTGGTGATAATGACAAGTTGGTATGTACTATAATTTGCTTAGAAAAAATTCCCGAGGTGGGGAACCGACGGGAACAACCTGTTTTACAAGTGTTTCCTTATCCCTGCCCAGGACACATCAGGTTCCAGAATAGTAAGTAGATAGATAGATAGATAGATAGATAGATAGATAATTACACAGCACCGTCCCATTAAGGAACCGCCGGAGCCGGAATACACAGAGAGATGAGCACTCCCCAACTGGGAGGAGGTCAACCAATCTATGTACCCGACCAGACTCGGGCCCTTCAATATCGTACAGTAAGTGAAAGAAAGTAGGCAGTACCGCACAGAATATAACAAGGAAGGACCCGAATAAGTAATAAACAGGTTAGTTGTCCGCATCGTCATCTGCTGACCAGTCTTCGTCACTATCACCATCTGTCATATCGTCGTCGAACACCTTTACAGGCGACTTGACTCTTTCCCTCCATCTCTGAACAATCGAGAACAACGCACTCGCAAATCTATTCACAAAATCCCAATCAAAAATGCACCGCTTCAGCATATCCAGCGCCGCCGTTTGATAGGATCTCCAATCACCCCATCGTCTCGCTATGTCTCTCACAAGAAACAGGCGTATTCTCCCCAAATCCACATCTCCCATACACCGAAAGACCACGTGTTCCGGCGTCTCATACTGTGTCGCACACACCCTGCACATTAGGGCCCTCCAATTGTCGCCCTGCATATACTCCTTTCCTGCGCGCGCTCTGAAGACTGACGGAAATAGGTCTCCCAGAAGTAACCGCGTCAAGATGACCCGATGCCGATGGTCGTGGACTTGTTTCAGGTAGTGACGAACATAGAGAGTGTGGCGGCATGGCAAATCCCTCGATGAAGGGTCAACAGGCTCGATCCTGCCTCTCAGAAGGGTAAGCTTTGAATTTGTGTCAATCTGGTTTTGTAGTTGTTGACACGCCAGAGAGGAGGTCCGTTTCATTAGGTCTGTCACCAAATTGACCGTCAAGGATTCCAATGGCGGCAGTTGTAGTCTCCCTTCGCTCCCGGGTAGGTTCTGCAATACCCAGTCTATATCCATCAACCAACATTGCTCATTTGCATCTCGCAGACGGCTGCTTGCTCTCAATGCTAATGACGTGTAGGACGGTACCATTCCCTCATCACACTCGTCTTTCATCCTCTTCCGCAAGTAGGCAAGGTATCCCAAAGTCAATATGATGCGCCTAGACAACAGCGGCAGTAATGCCGTCTCGGTGAACAGCCCTGCGAGAGACGATTTCTTGCTGAGACCCAGCATCCGCCTCAGAAAGTTCTTTTGAACTTCCACCAATTCAATCGGTCCTTTTGTCCCCACGTCCACGATAACTTCCGTTCCAAAAATGAGATGGCAGTCTACTAGTGCGGTGTAGAGAGTTCGCGCAATGGTGGGGGGGAGCCTCCGCCGTCCAATTAAACGGTCTGTTCCAAATATTCCGCACCCTGCTGTCCTCGCCTTCCGTGCCTTTTCAGTATAGCACCGCTCGAAAATGTCGCGCTGTATCGACGTGAATAGTATGCCCACGTACTTGTATTGCTTAACCAATTCCAGCGTCTCTCCAGCCATAGTAAAACATCCTGAGAACCCACAATCTTTCGTGAGAAGCGGCCCGAACTGCATGATCTTCGATTTATCTGGACTGAGCTCCAGAAAGTTGTCGCGACACCATTGATCCAGGTGATCCAGATGCCTTTGCAGGCCCGCTGCTGTTCTCGACACTATAACCATATCATCGGCGTGCTCCAAGTGGGAAATTCGGACTCCTTCAAGTTCCGCGTCGTCTATATCTTCAGGAATTGCAAGAGCTGCTAGGAAAAGGTTCCACAATAATGGTGACGCAGGATCCCCTGTAAGTACACCCGACAGTGCTTGGAATTCTGGTGATAGTTCGCTCTCTAGAGAGATCATATATCTCATACGGCTATAAACCGCTCGCAACCAGTCAAAGTAACGACCAGTCATCCCGAAACTCTCGAGTCTGTCCCACAGTACATCTTGGTTTGTCGACGGAAATGCATTGGATATGTCAACAAATGCCACGAACAGAGTTTCTCCTGCTGCTCTCGACTTCTCTATCAGTGTACGGAGGATGAATCCGTTGTTCTGAGTTCTGAATCCCTTTCGAAAGCCATTCTGTGGCGGCGGGATCAGTCCTGCCGCCTCTGCGGCATCTGTTAACTTCATATGAACCAGCAGCGTTGCAAATTTCAGGAAGCAGCTTTCCAGTGCAATTGTGCGGTAGTTCTTCGGGTCTGAAGTGTCTTTCCCAACCTTCGGTATCGCCGTTATGAGCGAGGTAAGCCACGCTCCAGGTGCATCTGACATTTCAAAGCATTTGTCGAGCAGTGAACAAATGTCCTCATTGTCCAATTCCATCAGATCTGAGTAGGCTGTTTCATCCACTCCTTTAGCGTCCGAATGTCTACGGGCATCCAAGTAAGCCTTCACTCTCTCGATATCTGCCACTGTAGTGTCTGACTGAAAGACGACGACCGCCGCGGGATTGACCTTTTTGATTGCTGGGCTGAATCTTTAGGTTTTGACTAACCTAATAGGACGAGATTTGAAAGTGGGTTATCGCCTCCTTCCGGCCGCCCCACCAAGCAATTGAGAAATTCTAATTCTGTATCAGAACGCACCCGTTTCTTCCTCTTTCGACAAAGAACACGAAGTCCTATGACAATTTCGCTCTTGCTGCGTATGAACGCGACCATCTGATGAAATACGGTTTTCAAAAACCGCCAGTTATGTCTGTACCGTCCAGTCTCAGCGACCCGCGAAAATTACTCAATGTTGCGTTTACAAAAACCGCCATTCGAGACTGGCGTAGCCATTGCCGCAAGCAATGCCCCCCATTCGTGGCTGCTTGAAGGTTGAGGCCACACGCTCACATCCAAATTGGGAGGGTTCGAAGGATCAGATCGATCAAAACCTCAAGAGGCAAGTGGTAACGGGATAAGGGGCAAGAGCTAGATCTGTGGAATTCCTGTTTAGGTACTGCAGCCTTGCAGGGTTCGGGTCTGTACGACCGCCAGTTAGTCACACTACAGCACACAACGGCTATGCCGTTTCGATAGACAACTCTCAGTATCTTCTCATGGTCCATTGACATTCACCGGCAGTTGTGAGTCGTCTTCTATACGTTGTTGTGGTTGATTCCTTCGTCAGCCTCGGTGGCCACAATGGTTTGAGCTCGCTTTGTGTCTCTTTTCACTATCAGCTCAGTGGGTCGTTCAAGTCCCTGGTTGATCGACCGTTGTTGCTCGGAGGGTGACAAGGTTTAGACTCCCGAATCTGAATGGATCTGTCTGTAATAAGTCATAACGGTCTGCTATTGGGGGGTTTCTATCCTGGTATCACAGTATGACCGGACTCCCCTCCTAGCTCCGGACTGTAAATTAAGATAACGCCTAACGAACGGTTCTGGTTATGAAGAACATGGGAACAAGTCACGACAGTTGCACAAATAGCATTCCCATTTGTGCTCAAATGTCAGGTCACCGCCCAACGGTGTTTGGACTCCGACGACTTCATGTTCGACTCGGCAATAGCACCAAGATTTAGAGGAGGAAACTTCAGTGTCGTTCATGGAAGTCAAACCAACAACTACTATCTGAACTCGCAGTCGAGTGAGCGCGGTCTCGTTCGATTTCGACCAGGAGAAGAATGGAAGGAGATGTTATATCAGGAGGTGCGTTAGGTCGTGATACATTGTGAATTCGACTTCCAACTAACACACGGGGACGACAGTACGAGCGGGTCCCTTTAGGAAGGATTAAGATCCTCAAAACGCTCTGCCACGAACCAGTAGAGGGACCAAAGAGAAAGCGCATACTGTCGAAGGAGTCGGAGAAAAAGGGTCGTCCTAAGGCAGAACGGGTCGTTGAGGTCGTATCGATTGTCTACGATGGGAGAGATGAGTCCCTTCCATTACTGGCTGTCAAATACGCCGGTCGAGATGCAAAACAGGTGGGCACCAAGTGGCCCATTCAAATTCATGATTAAGATGTCAACAATCCTTTCTCAGACTTTCAAAGAGGACTGCATCCATTTTTCTCGACAACGGTGGGTCATCCACTTCAGAAGCTGGCAGAAATGTTTCTTATGACATCCGGAATAGAGCCACCAATACGCCGCAGCTCCGGGCTTTCAATGACTCCGATATTCCCATCATCGTTTTCAACGAAGGTGAGCTGGCATTCAACCTCACAAGTAATACATCTCAACGGTCTCCAGAGCTCGTCCCGGTTCGGCAATTTCTGGAACACAATCTATACTCTGCACAGGCTCTTATCTATCTTCGACTTCGAACGTTGTGGGTGCGTCCATCATTCGTCACTATAAGACTGTGCTATGGAGTTGAAACTTGAGATCGTCATACATCCAGGGCGCCCTCCTTGATGGCTCCACTAATGAGCTGCGAGCTTGGATACTTTCAACGTCAGAGGGATGGGACCTGAATCACCTCTTGTGGTTACGCCCGCAAACAGGAGTCCTATGCATTGGGCCGCCTGGACCTCGCACCGCCGGGGACAATCCCAACAGGCGTCTGTTCACCTGGCTTAATCGACCGGACTTGGAAGATCCAAGACAACACAGACACGATCACCTCGACCTCCCTTCTGTACCACTCAGCGCGTTCAATGGTACCATCTTCCTCGACTACATAAAGCACAATGTACCCGAATGGGTGGCGGTACTGACCGTCTCTACCTTCATCGCACACTGCAAAAGTGGACCAGCCCATCGTGGAGTACGTTGCTGGAAAGAACACCTCATGACCGAAGAATGGACCGATCCGGACCACTTTTTAAGATGTGTTGTGAAGATTCCGTTCCATCGATGGAGTTATAATCACTGCATGTGCTCGCATCTACCTCCATCAGTTTACTACAAAACGACGGAGAAAGGGGGAATGCGGTGTGTTGCTCTATATCAGATGCATTTTCTCGTCCCACGTTGACAATTCCTGAATCCCGATCTAGTGTTCTAATCACACATTCAACCCATTTCCCAGGATTCTTCTTCTCCCGGCAGGTTGCGAGACGTACGTATCGCACTCGCGAGGAGGAATGGCTAACGCAAGCCGGGTCGATATTCGACCGTTTGAACGTTCCCCGAAGAAATTGGCCATTCTATGGTCCGTGTCATTTCCCTTCTGCATCGTCATTCGAAGGTAGATTACTGTTGATCCACTCAATAGCTATCATCACAGGGCTCACGTTACAACTCACTTCCGAGGGCGAAGAACCGTTTAGAAGAGAAGACGATAATGGCTGGAACGAGCTTCATGGTTCACCGTGCTATCTCTTCGTCCCCCCACCTCCTCAACTGGTACCTAGTAGCGCCCCTGACATCGAGGCTTGGCTCCGCGGGGAGAACCTCTACTATTATTCTCACGACCCCGAAGGAGGGTCGGCCATCACCGAAGAAGAGCGCATCTCCCTTGGACTACC
>JANHQD010002673.1:0-25537 GCA_024721195.1 Marasmius sp. AFHP31
GCAATTATCGAGACCTGGGATGGATTAGGTTGATAGTGCGAGCCGGGGCAAAAGCAGAGGTATATGATAGGAAAGGTTGAAACCTAGGAGAGTGTGGTCGATACCTTTGCTCACTTGCACCTTTTGCTTTGCTTCTAATCCGCCAGATACCTACGAGGAAAGCATGAAACTTATAAAGATCCTCTATGACCTGGGTATTTAAATGTGATTTGAACTTGTTTCGCTAGGCGGATAGGGGAAGAGGCATGAATAATGGTAATCGGTCGATACGAACAGGGATGGTACGTCTCGAATCATCTCACTTATCAAATTGTTGGTACTTATGATCTTTGTTCAAGCACTCCTCAGCTCGTTAGTGAGTATTGCGCATCATCTTCCCTCGTCTCGACTATCGATTCCACGCCCGTATTCTCCGAGCTTGTACTCCCCACTACCCGTGTCACTTTGTCAAAACCGATGGACAGCACGACCACAGCAATCGACCAAACCAACACGAGAAGCTCGTATATGGCTCGAGGCCATACCGGCGATTGATACTCGCTCTGCTGAGATTGGGAAGGACGACACGACGGTGCTATGGGTTTGCCAGTCAGGATTAGCAGGGTATAAATTGAGGACTCTACTCACCCAGATCATGAATAATACGTGTGCTGGGTCCCTCTCGGCTAAACTGAATCGGCGATGCAGTAACTGAGAACGGATGAGCAATGAGACTACTAAAACGGGGCCGTAGGGAATTATACCTGCGCCCGTTCTGGTTTGGTCAGCTTCATCGCGTTGAATCTCTTGTGCCTTATTGTAGGATGGGTCGAGGGCTACGGGACTATCATCATCACCGAGGTTCCCTGCTTGATTGCTGGCGTTGCCTACAGCTATATGTTTAGTACAAGGTGGTAACCAGCAGAATAAGGAATGGCGAAGACCAGCCTTGGTATTCCGATCGCTCGGAGGAACTCCCGATTTCCTGAGTTGTATCCAGCTCTTCTATAACCAGCTCTTCTATAATCGTGATACTGGGGTTGTGAGGATCACCTAATGGAATAAAAATGTGAAGATATTCTTTAGTGTTGCGCTGAAGCATTACGCACCATATACCAGCTCGGGATACCCATGTTCCTGTGCATATCGCTTTCCATCCAGAGAGTAGCTCTTCTTCTGGAGATGATTTCGCACCACTGAGTATGCACTCCAGTCCCACCAGCCACCGATCCATGAAAATATTTTCAGCTGGGGGATGCCATATGTGTCCCAATCTTCCTCACAAATTATATCTTGTCCATTGGGGTCGGAGCACCAGAAGAAGAGAGCAGTGGGAAGGGGATAACGTATGCAATATACGTTGTCAACCGTCTCCACGGGAAGGGGCGGGACAAAGAGGTACGCTGGGATGATAGAATTCGCAGGGTTGTAATGGATGGTGCCGATAAGGGAGAATCGGACATCTTCAACAAACACTGTGCAGAAATGTTCATCGGCAGCAGAAAGCAGGAAAATGTTAGGGAAACTCACCAAGGTCATTGCGTGGATCATCACAGTCTTCAGCAAACAGGACAGACTGGCTGAGGTACGCAGTGTGACGTCTGAGTGAATCTGGAAGGCAAAGAGAGAACTCGAGGTGCACTCGGTTGCATTCAGTGTTTTGAAAAGAGAGATCGACACGCGAGGGGACTGAACGAGTCAGCACAGGGCGCAATTGAATGGGCAGATTGACATACCAGAGGTGGAGTAGTTGGCTTCGACATCAGCACTAAAACTTCGACAATTCCACACGGGATAAGGGGTGGAGGGGAAGTAGGCGAGAATTCCGGGTTTGTTGCGGTCGACAACAGCCCCGAAGGTCAAACAACCATGTCGTACAAACTCGGAAAGGTCTTCGACCTGCCATGTGAACCCCAATGATGCAATCAGGTGCAAGAAGTCGCCAAACTGTTCCTCAAAGCAGGCAACAATTCCGTCAGTGTCGAGTCGGGGACGAGTGTCTTGGCGAAGCGGGGGTGGGGAATAGTAAAATGCGTCGAGAGAGATGTTGTCGTTCGGTGGTGAGATTGCAATAGAAGCCAGGTCGTATTGCCAAGCGTGGGTTCTGGGGTTAAACATCCAAAACATCTCCGATGAAGACACCTACTGTGCTATTAATAGGCAGTTGGTTCTATAGATAACTCACTCACTCACTGGGATCATAAGACTCTTGTCGTCTCGCAGAGTGAGACGTGAGGTATACTGAAAGCACTATCGGCTAACGCGGGACATTGAAAGACTGAGCATACCTTTGTATACCAAAGATAGTAGTATACAACCCAATCATCTCGGGCTATTATCTCATCAATGTATTCGACACAATTTGCAAGTTCTACAACATTCACCATCAACATTTACATTGTGCCTCAATGAGAACAGATCTTACCGTCGTGAAATATGAATATCGGCCGCTCCGACCAGCCGAGTCCAACCAGGTGGGTAATCAGTGGTGACCTAATAGAAGTTGAATCAGTGATGAGTCGTCCAAAAGAGGCTTAACGTACCGTTGCGACAACACTTCCCGGCACAGTCGGTCCATTATCTATTGTAACTCATATCATTATCCTTTATATTAGACCTCTTGAATTGTACTCACATTGCTCAGTTCCTCGGCTTGATCTTTCTCCACCATCTCAAACTTAACGGCAGTAAAACCTCCCGGAAGTCCCAATAGTCCAACGTGCTGGGTAGTCTTCCTGACTTTAAGCGCCTTTAGGTCTCTCAATCCTTGCGATGTCCCGCAATTTCGTCGCGTGTCGACAGTGACGGTCATAACAGTTGAAGACACATTCCTCTTCAAAATGATCTCCCCCATGTGGAACCTTCGATATGTATCCCCGTTCTAGACTCAAGGTTCAAAGTATTGTTCTTGACAGAATAGATTCCTACGTACCAAAGTTACCCACTTTGACTCTCTCCCCGAGTCGTTATAGATAATGACTTGATCTCTCTCCACATTTGAAAAGGTCGCACCGTCACCAATCTGGGTGTTGCTTGCGTTCGTAAAGAATCTGCTGAACACCATTCTAGTAAGGCAAGAAAAAATCAGAAGGAAACACAGTGAGAATCCCGTGGAATAGATGACAGCGAGAGAGGGAGACGGATGGGCAACATCCATCAATTCTTATGTGAACCTCTGTTGGCCTCGTGGTCAACACACTACAAACATACTGCATTAGGCCTGACTAAGTCCACTGAACCAGTGCATAGTGAAAGAGTTCATCACTATGCCAATGTCGTCTTGATGTTCTTGCTGTCGTGATGAATCTCACGCGTGGTACACTGCCTTGATGGGCAGAGGGAGAAACCACAGCGGGGGATTCCAACCACTGGTCGAGGGATAATGATTAGTTAATTCCACATTTGCTAGAATCACATAGAATATTACCTTGCAGAACCTACCTAGTACCGCAGTCCTGCGTTCTCCGTGTCTTACAGCGCAAGGTACTGCTACACAGCTTCAAATAAGCGTCTAATCCTCTCTAATTCTTCCCATATGAGCGGTGCGCCCAGCTAAAATTACAAATCAGCGGTCAATGCTGTAGAACATACCGGTCGGGGTAAGGGCTGTGATTCAGAAGAGAAAAGGTCCCTTCTAGAGAAGGAAACTCACATGCCAGTCCCGGGACTCGCCAACTTCCGTTGGTCATACAGGTCCTGACACAGAGTCGTAATTCCACAACCAGTTATACAAAAGGCAAGGGATAGGTACCCTTGGTGTAGATCGGGAGCATCGACCACTTATATAAAGACGATGAGAATGATATCGTGTTGGCTATAATTTGGGTGGCCAAAACTCCGCTTTCACCGCTCATCTCGGAGGGTCCCTATCGAGTTCAACCAGAAGAAGATCCATCCATCCATGAATGATGACTGAGAAGAAATACTGTAGAAAAACAATCAATTCGTCGGTCACACGTCACAAGGTCAAAAATTTTCGAAATATTTTCGTATGGTCACTAGGTCACAGGGGGTCCATTCGAATTGCCCCACCCTGTGACACCTCCGAGCATGCCAAATTTGGCTTTTCGAACCTGGATATTCGAATTTTTTTTCGCCGTGTCACACGTCACGGCGTGTTCATACGAATTCCCAATTTCGTATGAACCGGTCACTGGTCACAGGCCATACGAATTGATTGTTTTTCTACAGTAGGGAAGACTTGAAATGTGATGTAGTAATCGGGCTTGCTTCGCCACAAGTTTGTTGTCCGTGAATAAACACTAGTGTTTCGAAGAACCGGACCGTGAGTGATTTCGGACACCAAAGCGGCTACATGTCATCGTTGAACGTGGAAAGACGCTGAGAAGACTACTCCCGCGCCATAATCGCAAAAAGCGATATGGTTCAACGCTTTCACAAATCAACACTCAGTCTCCTTCCAAACAAACAGGGACTTTTGAGCCCCATCGCTTGGCGAAGAAAATGAAGGAAGGGAATACTTAGGCAAACTCTTTTGGCGGTTATCGTGATCCTGAAAATCGTATACTGCGCCGACTCGTCAAGTTATAGGTTCGAGCGGAGCTTGAACTTCAGGATATTGGCGACAGGCAAATTGGCCTTCAGAACCACACTTTTTTCCCGATTGCATCACTTCCAGCTTTTTCTCGCTCCCCTTTTTTGACTTTCAGGGATCTTTGCATCCGGTCAGTTTTATATCTGTTCTTTGATCATTACCCAAGCCTGAACATCCGGAGGTCGCCTGTCGGGTCCAAAAAGTCTAGATTCTTGGTCGGTGTTGACCCCCCAGTGTGTTCAGACGAGCAATTATTTAGAGATCATACACCTACAAAGACCGCCCTCGTACTTCTCGAATCCAGCTTCTCTTTAGCGTTGTACCTCTAACGGAAATACCCTGGTGGTGGTTGACCGATCACGCGGGATTTAG
Organism: Marasmius sp. AFHP31; assembly: GCA_024721195.1. NCBI lineage: Eukaryota > Fungi > Basidiomycota > Agaricomycetes > Agaricales > Marasmiaceae > Marasmius > Marasmius sp. AFHP31. The sequence goes on from JANHQD010002673.1 coordinate 4,907, forward strand.
AGAAATTTTGGATGCCCTCTGTGATCAACCACCGCTCGGTCAGCACCAGAAGATTGAAACGTCAAGTGGTGTGTCAGCTATGTTCTTCTAGTGGAGTTGGTTATTCTGATATAACATTTGAGCATGCAGATCATCACTAACACAGAAAATTTCAGCTCGAGACCTTATGCATAATGCGCCGGGATCCACGTCTACTGGACTCCGTTTGCTAAACTTTCGGAACCAGCCCCGTGCTTTGTGTTCCCGCATAGACTCTGTTACTGCTGTAAATCCCATCAACATCATTTCTGCATGGAAACACATCATGTCAGTCTCGGAAGTTGCATAAACGAGACTTCGCTATGTTCAACTCAAATGTATGTCCTAAAGGTGGCACACTAGCGGTTGAAGCCTCTCGCACGCGGCGCAGCTCTCAGTGACATCGCCGATGACTCGGCCTTTCGTGTACATTGTGTTCATAACGAGCAACATGTACACGCCTCAAGGCTCATTTTCATACTAGCCTCCGGGTTTGGTGCTCGAAACGGTCGCCACAGTCCCAGCGATGGAAGATCTACCTGGTTGTGGGCTCTAATACAAGAGTTCGTTCGTATAATCTACGCCTGCAGACTCGATTCTCGAAACGGAGGATATGTATATCCTCGATTTGCCTATCGTCGCCGTTGTGTCTGTTTATGTTGACCGTTTGACCGTTTGACTGTTTGACTGTTTGACCGGTTGACCGGGTGACAGAGGGAAATGTAATCTTGTGGGATAATGATTGCTTGCCAGTCGTCTCCGCTGAGCTTTCATTAGGTGGATACCATTCTCTCGGTGAGCATCGCGTCATATATGTGCTATTTCTCTCAGAAGCGAACGTACATCTCCAGCTACCAGAATTACTCACGAATTAACACTGTACACTGCACAAGGAACGGTGGTTAGGAATCACCAATATGACCGCTCGAGAAATGAAAAAAAAAGCGATTGAGCCATCCCGTTCAAGGCCCTGAAGGTGTGGTGTGTAACCATCCTTGATCGCACCTTCGTTCTCGTCGCACTATATACAGGCTTAGAGCCCCACGCCGAAGCTGGTTTCTCGACACTTCCAGTTATCTCAACGGTTTTTCGAGTGTTCCTTCCCGCCATAGCTAGGCGTGTGGCTCCGGAAACTATCAAGGTTTTAGACTTCTACTGACACGGACATAGATTCTTTCCTTGTCATCATTGACGAGGTAAAACGTCACGGCAGATGTGTAGGCTGGCGAACAAAGTTGTTGTAGCGAAAAGCGTGGGAGGAGCGACAGCGTTGATATACATAGCAGCGGTCATTGGAGAGGACTAAGTCAGGACGGTGAGTACGACTCATGTTCATACTTCGTCCATACTAAATTGCTCACGAGGCTTACAGGGAATCTAGGGTTCCCCACCGTGCACAATGGGAACCGTCCCGGGGTCGAAGGCATAGTTAGCTGCTTGTATGCTAGGATAAGCCCCGGACCCGGCGTTCAGTATGTGGACCATGCCGTGTAATACACTCCTCCTCCTCCCCAGCAAAGAGAGAACCTTAAAGGATCACCGATAGCTCTCAACACCCACAAACACCCATTCTTGGTGTACATTGTGCCCAATGATACATGCCTCGACAGTCAAGGCTAGTATTCAGTGCCATCATCGCACCCACGTGTGGTGGTCAAAGTATTCGTTTGCCTTAGCCAGTGACAGGCCATTTACCCGGCCGTACGTTGTTGTACGAGGGTTTGGCGGAATTATACACCGCCAAAGAGTCGATTATCGAAATCGAAGATTCGGATACCCTCGTTCTACCTTTGGAACAATCATCATTACCATTGTACTTGCTCATAACCTGCGCTCGACCTAATCACGGTGCGGTGGGTTGGGGTCAACTCCTTCTAGCGGCCGACTCATGCCTGAGGGTAGGACCTCTCCAAGGGGTGATGGTTTATCACTCTCCTTCAGGATGGGGCTCGGTAGAAGCCAATGTCAACAACGAGTTTCTTAGGAAATAGGGAGGAAAGGTGCTCACAGCTGCACCTCCAAAAGTTTTTTCGACCATGACCCCCAAGAATACACAATTCTCTCCTCTAACGCTGATTGTCTGGTTGGACTCGTGAGTCGTAACACTACATACCCACGCCAAGGTCAGTCCTCAGGACTTCCGTACTAATGTTCTAGCGATTTTCTCTCGCTCTCTGTCGCTAGGTGATGAGATGGGCGGCGTAAAGAACGGTTAGGCTGGTGGGCATAATTGCCATCGGCGTATCTCCAATGGTGATACCAAAGATGTGTTCTGGTGCACTACTCCACTCATACACGCTCCCAACGGCTAACATATTATATATTTATTAAGGTCAGGAGCCCCGTTGGGGTGGAGTCATAAATGTTAAGGTGGAACACCATTTTTGTGTCAGATCTCCTCAATGGCGTTGTAGTCCGCCTTCGAGAGATAGCAAAAACCTGGTGCCAACCAAGGCCTTAGGGTATCAGCACAACCTTGCTAAAGGTAAGAAAAATAGTGTTAGCATTAGATATTAAGAACGTATGCCTAGCAATGGGAAGGACTTGGGTATATTCACTTCGACCAACGGAGTGATCAATTCTATACGAATGAGAACGGTAGGCATGAAATTCCTCATTTATATGCTCGCTCATACAAACATTCTACGTTGGAATGTTTACTAGCTCAATTGTCAGTCATCTGTGGTCTCTTTCTCCGTCTCGACTGGCAGCACAACATCCATCTCCTCTCGGCGCATACCATGCACCACCCGTCTCGTTCTGTCAAAGCCGACAGACAATACGACCACGGCAATTGACCAAACCAGCACGAGAAGTTCGTATATGGCTCGAGGCCACGCCAGTGGTTGATACTCGCTGTGCTGAGATTGGGAAGGACGACACGACGGTGCTATGGGTATGCCAGTCAGGATCAGCAGGGTGTAAATTGAGGACTCTACTCGCCCAGATCATGAATGATACGTATGCTGGGAGTCGGGACCCTCTCAGCTACACTGGATCGGCGATGCAGTAACTGAGAATGGATGAGCAGTGAGGATAAGATTGTGTTGTAAGAAACCGTACCTGCGCCCGTTCCAATTTGGTCAGCTTCATCTGGTTGGATTTCTTGTGCCTTGTTGTATGATGGGTCGAGGGCTACGGGACTATCATCATTGCCGGGGTTCTCTGCTTGAATGCTGGCGTTGCCTACATCTATATGTTTAGTACATGGTAGTAACCGGCAAAATAAGGGATGACGAAGACCAGCCTTGGTATTCCGACCGCTCGGAGGAACTCCCGATTTCCTGAGTTGTTTCTAGCTCTTCTATAACCGTGATACTGGGGTTGTGAGGATCACCTAATGGAATAGACGTGAAGATAATCTTGAGTGTTACACTGGAGCATTACGCACCGTATACCAGCTCGGGATACCCATGTTCCTGTGCGTATTGCCTCCCATATAGAGAGCAGTCCTTGTTCCTGAGATGATCCTGAACCGTTGCGTACTTAACCCTGGACCACGACGAGCCGATCCATGTGAGGATTTCTAGCTGAGGGATCCCGTATGCCTCCCAGTCTTGCTCACAGATGATATTTTGTCCATTGGAGTCGGAGCTCCAGAAGAAGGGAGCGTCGGGAAGGGGATAACGTATACAATGTACGTCGTCAACCAGCTCAACAGGAATGAGCGGGACGAACAGGTATGCTGGGGTGGTAGATTTTGCGGGCTTGTATTGAAAGGTGCCGACAAGGGAGAATCGGACCTGATCAATAAACACTGCGCAACAATTTTCATTGGCAAGAGAAAGTGGGAGATTATTGGGGAAACTCACCGAGGTCATCATAAGGGTTATCACAGTCTTCAGCAAACGGAACTGACTGACTGAGGTATGCAGTGCGATATCGAAGTAGATCGGGCAGGCTAAGAGAGAAGTCGAGGCGGATTTGGTTGCAGTCGGTGTTTTGGAAGGAGAGATCAACACGCGAGGGAACTGAATGAGTCAGCACAGGAGAGGATGGAATGGACAGATTGACATACCAGATGTGGAGTAGTTGGCTTGAACATTGGCACTAAGACTCCAACAATTCCACTCGGGAGAAGGGGTGGAGGGGAAGTAGGCGAGAATTCCGGGTTTGTTACGGTTGACCACAACCCCGAAATCCAAGAAGCCGTGTCGTGCAAACTCTGAAAGGTCTTTGACGTGCCTTGTCGCACCCAATGACGCAATCAGGTGCAAGAAATCGCCAAACTGCTCCTCGAAGCAGGCAACGATCCCGTTGGCGTCGAGTCGGGGACGAGTGTCTTGGCGAAGTGGGGTTGGAGAGTGGGTAAGTGGGATAAGAGAGATGTCATCGTTCGGTGGTGAGATTGAAACGGAAGCTAGGTCGTATTGCCAAGCGTGGGTTCTGGGGTTAAATGTCCAAAACATCTCCGACCAAGACACCTATTGCGCTATAAATAGGTGATTGGTTCTATAAATAACCCACTCACTGGGATCATAAGACTCTCGTCGTTGTCCAAAGTGAAAAGTGAGATGCCCTAAAGACACTATCAGCCAGTGCAGGACATCGAAAGATACCAGGCATACCTGTGTGTACCAAAGGTAGTAGTATACAACCCAATTACCTTGGGCTATCATATCATTAGTGTATTCATCCCCGTTTACAAGTTCTACAACGTTCGCCGTCAGCACCCACACCACGCTTTACTGAGAATAAACATTACCATCGTAAAGTATGAATGTCGGCTGTTCCGACCAGCCTAGTCCAACCAAATGGGTGATTAGTGGCGACCTGACAAGAGGTCAGTCAATAACATGTCGGTCAAAATGAGCTTGATGTACCGTTGCGACGATATTTGTCGGCACAGGCGGTCCAGTATCTACAGTAACTCGTATCATCATCTTTTATATTAGATCTCTTGAATTGTACTCACGTTGCTCAGCTCCTCGGTTTGATCTTTCTCCACTGCCTCAACCCTCACGGCAGTGAAACCTCCCGGAAGTCCCAATAGTCCAACGTGCTGGGTAGTCTTCCTTAATTTAACTACTTTTAGCTCTCCCAATTCTTGTGATGTCCTGAAAGTTCGTCGAGTGGCCGCAGTGACGGTCAAAACGGTCGAAGACACGTTCCTCCGTACAATGATGTCCCCCATGGGGAACCTTCGATACGTATCCCCGTTCTAGACTCAAGGTTCAAACGTGTTATTCTTGAATAAACCCGACGTACCAGAGTTACCCACTGTGACTCCCTCCTAGAGTCGTTGTAAACATTGACTTGATCCCTCCCCACATTTGTCAAGGTCGCACCATCACCGATCTGGGTATTGCTTGCGTTCGTAAAGAATCTGCTGACCGCCATTCTAGTAGGGTGAGGAGAAATCGGAAGGCAGGAGAGGGAGAATCCCGTGGAATAGATGACCGGATGGACAACATCCATCGATACTTATGTGAACCTCCGCTGGCCTCGTGGTCAAACACGCTACAGCTTTACTGCATTTGCCCTGCTCAAGTCCACTGAACCAGTGCCTTTGAACAGATTCATGATCTGTAGCGAAAGAGTTCATCACTGTGGCAATGTTTTGGGGTTCTTGCTGTTGTGATAAATCTCACGCATGGTACTGCTCAGTGGGAGCGTCTATGGCGGGGAGATTCCAACCAATACCCGTGTATCAACGATTAGAGGATTCCAGAAGCACTAGAGTCGGATAGAGTTCTGATTAGCTCTATCAGCGCGAGATACTACTATACCAGTGTATTGAGCATCTAATTCTTCTCATGTGGGCGGTGTAACCACCTCAACCCACGAACCTACGAAGTAAATGCTGTACAATATACCAGTCAGAGTCGAGGCTGTGATTCGAACGGGGAAAAGGCGGCACTTACTAAGTACTCCGTTGGTCATACCAGTGATATAGGGTCATGATCTTACTTGATCAACGCCTTATATAAAAACAGTGAGAGCGATATTATATGGGGTATGATTTAGGGAACAGAGCGTGAACCCAAAAGCCAGATGGTCACAACTCCGTTCTCACCGTTAATCCCGGAGTGAGACACAAGATCGTGAGGTAGAGTTCCTTCCTGTCCAGAGTCGAGTTCAACCGGAACGTCCATTCGGGAAAGTAATATCGTATTCGAGCTTTTTCCACCATGAGACCCTAAATCAGTTCTTGCTAGTAAGGCGATGCTCTCGTCTCGTAAAATGACCGCACATGACAAATTCTGTAACGGCCAGACCTCCCTGTAGCATATGAGATCAACACTCCTCGGGCATTCGAGCCTAGATAGAGCGTCTGCTTGGTCTCGAATCGAAAAGGTAAGTTTAAACGCACTTTTACCTCATCAGTTCAATCTCTCTAGCGAATGCCTACTCGTATCTGACCCAGTCAGCCTGCGATCCCGATCCGGCATGCACCAAGTTGCTCACTTTTCTACTCTTAGACTTGAGTTAAGCCTTTGTTCCTAACGAGTGATGAATCCTCCACACAGAAACCGTCGTGAAGACATCACCTATTTGGTTCTTGGGAGTAGCTGTTATCCAGAAGAACGCTCAATGCGTCAAATGGGGAAATGAGGAGTAGGCTCGAGCGGAGCCTGAAATTTTGGCTATTGGCGGTGAGTAAATTGCGAAGCTCGTGCTTTCTTCTTCCGACAATGTCGTTCCTGATAATTATCTCCATGGCTTCGATTCGGTGGGTTCTTTCTTGCTATATCTTCGCCTCTAAGCATTCTTTTTTTTTCTTACCATCCGTAGGTCCCTAGCTGCTCACGCTTCAAAATCGGACTCGCATACGGTACACTGAAATTCCAAGCAAGATGAACACATCATTTTTGTTACTCGTTCGACTAGATGCAATTGCATGGAGCCACCGTTCTTAATTCGGCCCGTGTTCACCTGCTCACATTTCCTGGCGCGTTGCGGACGGGTAGAGTGTACTCGAATGATGAGCACGAGCATTGGACAAAGTAACGTGAACAAAGAGGGCCTTCCACTCGTTAAGCTCGTCGTTTACTTCTTCCTATTATTTGCTCAGTGTTGCGTGATCTATTGCTAGCAGATATCTAGGAGTTGCTTCACTTGTTAACACATGGTATGCCACTCGGAGAATACATCGTTACTCTGATACCGGTTTTGAGGGAAGATTGTGGTGATGTATTCGATGGATTATGCCTTGTGACGAGGAATCCAGTGCTGAGTTACAGAAAACGTCAAGCGTACTAGGTGAGTGAGATCAGTTTTTCCTCCCTCACCTTCCTGGTTAACCTGCTTTGCCTTTTACGAGACTTTCGGAGGTCGCATCGGGAAAAAGTACAGCGAGTCACCTCCCAGTTCAGATGTATCACACGTATGGTACACAAAACATCATGCAGGCGCCAGCTCATACCGGACACGTGGTATACCGTATAAGGTACCGTAATAAAATATTCTTATTCTAACTTTGACGGCCTCGCTCTTTTTGATAGAGTCAAATTCGTGGTGGACGAGACGTACAACCCAAGACCATATACACCGTCACAAGGGAGACCACCCGAACGTCCTTCGGGTGCCAACCAGGCATCCTTTTCCTCCAATCGAACCCGCTACAACTCACAAGACTTATCTTCTCTGTTTGGGATGGAGTGGCGACGGTGAGTCTCCCGGAGACTCTTTTGTTCATGATTCAGATTACTATCTCGTTCACCATGTAGGCGTCTAGATAGCTCAGAGTGCATCGATGAAGAGAAGACCATTATTGGTGACGAGGATCTCGTAGTGCTCTGCTCACTCACGTACATTTAATGTACGTTGCACAAGCTACGAGCAACGGCATATGTCCGACCAAGGTCATCACCCGCGTTATCATCAGTTAGACCGACGCGAAGGAACTTACCTCCTCGAATTCTCCCATATCAGAGACCGGAGTTCCGCTCATCGAGCCCGAGCACTTGCATATCCGTGTCTTGCTCTGCTGTTGCTCATAGACCAACATTCAACGGCAGTATATGGCCATTGTTGATGATTTTTTGAATTGGTCAAGGGTCAGCGTCATGAGTGGGGTTATAGACCCATGATACAGGTGCTATGACGGAACGGAGGAACAGAAGGTGCAGGACTCGATAGGTGAGCATAACATTGTTTTCTTGTGTCTCCTCAAAGCTGACGCGTATATTCATTGAACTAGGTGCGACGAGCTTTCCACGTCGAAAGAATTCACTCACGAGGCTGACTCTCATACGCTCGATGGTCAGTTGTTGATCATTCTCCAAAGTGAAAAGGTCCGCCGCAACAGCATGACGGAAATGGTTTCGAGCTTGATGGATATCAGAGGCGACTCACGCCCTCATCCCTCGCCCCCGCCCATAAATGGATCCTTGATATCGCGTCAAAGAGATAGGTGGTGTGGCCTCAAGTTGTGGGAATCGAGACGAACCCCACTTCTTTGGGAGCTCATACCTATTTTCCAACAATGCTAAAGATCCAGTGTTGCTGAATACTGATTGATGTTTTGGCGGGAAGGAAGCATGATACAAAGCTGCGCTAGTTGACATGAATATTAGACTCCCGAACTTTGCTTTCTGGTAACCTGTTACAAGCACCGCAAGACCCTACACAATGCCTAATCGACAACTCATCGACCACGTTGAGGATTTTCATCTGGAGTGACTGCCCATTATCTTCTCCCCACTGTTGACACGAGCGTTTTGGATTATAGTATCATGAACCTTGCGAGCTTTTCCCAAGTGATAACACACCTGCGTCGGTGCTGATCGAGATCCCTTCACGCTAATTCACCCAGTATGTCGGGTTTCCTGGGTTTACAGTCCTCATATCAGATCTTGTCGATACTTTTGCCGCGGAAGTAAGTCAGTTATGTAGTCCTCGTTCAGGAGGAGGGGTGTGAAGCGGAGTTACGATGATCCCTGTACGCCACTCGATACTCACAGTCAAGTTATACTCGCTCTACAGGTCGAATACATCTGGTTGGGTACGAAGGGACCGAGTAAGCGCCAACGACCCACAATTGATCACGTAATCGGGTTGTCCCTTATTCCAAACCACCACTGCCCAACTACCGTCAAGATTGTGCCATACCTTCGTCAGTATGCTCACGCCCACACCTATACGCGGATATCACAGATTGTTTGTTTTTTTTCAGGAAAAGGCGGCCTCGAGTTGTGAGTTCCACCTCCAAGTTCGTGTCTTATGTCCGCTAGACGTTGCTAGACTCGGCTTTGAATGTACGGTGTCAAAGCCATCATAAATTCAGGAGCACCTTAGAGATCGTTAGGATTTGCGCCAGCTGCGGCTACGTCTATGTAGAAGAGCAACAAGCTTAAAACCGTCAAAGGTTGGCAAAGGTTATCTTGGTGCGATCTCGTTTGTTTTCTATCTGTTGTATGCACTGACATGCTTCTACCGCTACATTAGAATATCCACCTGCCCGCTGTCAAAGCTAAATGGGTACTTTTACTCCCCGGATGCCATTGAGGTACCCTTTGGTACCAAGAAGAAACCAACTTTTCTGCAGCCAGTTCTTCGGTAGTAGAAGGTGGTGTCTGGGATAAGCCGCAGCTTGCTGGTCTGAAGAGATGAGCAGAATGTGTCGGTGTACAACAAGCGTCCTGAGAGGCAGGAGCGAAGTTATCTGACTTTCAGGGCTCTCTGCTGGTGCCAAATTCAATGGGTTTGGTAGTTTTGCTGGGAAAGACACCAGTAGCGGGCAATACGACGATTCGGTTTATCTGGGTTAGTCAAGGGCTCTTCGTAACTGAGCTTAGAGGTTGACTGTACTCGTTTCTCCTTGTTACCAGCATCTCGCAATCCCTGTCGAGCTACGGGTTCAGCAACAGTGTCGGCGGCTACGAATGTCGTCGAATACCATGGACCTTTCCTTTCAAGGAGGGCAGCACTGCATGCAACCCAACTTGCAACAAAAAGGATCTTGCTCGATCTCGCTGTAGGTTGGTGGAGAGCCTATTCAATCCTCATTGTGTTAGGCTATAAGTGGAGACGTAGGAGATGTCAAATAGACCTGACGAGGTGCTTTACGACCCATAAATTCGCCTTTTCATCGCACGAGCTAGGTTTAATGGTGCGCTTAGGTCTTCTTGCAAGCCTGTATTCATGTTGAACACTCCCTTCTACTTACTTTAGGTTCTGACGATCAGAAATTCGCCGCCTCTTCCAAGATCAGGGAACCAAACCGGCGAAGACTAATGGATCTAGAGACGGGGCTGATTGACGTCGGAAAATTTCTCTTATACTCGTTCACATTGCTTCGTACTGACCCGTACCATCGGGTAACACATCCCTCATTACTCTACGTTCGGAACCAACCCCGTCCTTTGTGCTCGCTCATGAAGCGCCTATTTCCGCTGTGGATCTGGTCAACATCATTCATACGCGGAAGTGGAGTCTCGACAGCCGCAAGGAACGAGATTTCGGTATTTTCAACTCAAATTCATGTCCAAGTGATCAAACAGTCTCGACAGAAGACTCACACACACATAGCTTTGTGCCCTCGCTCAGAGCTCTGCCTTTGATGTACATCGTGCTCATGTCGACGAGCAACGAGTGCATGCACCAAGGCTTGCCTTTCCACTGGCCACCGGGCCCAGTCTTGAAGCGGTCGCCACAGTACCAGCGATGAAAGATCTACCTGGTCGTGCATTTTCACACGAGAGTTCGATCGTATATTTTATGCCTGGAGACTCAATATTGAGGATCCATATATCCTCGATCTGCCCTTCACATGCTTATCGTCGCCCTTGTGCCTGTTCATGTCAACCGTTCGACTGAGTTGTGAAGGGAAATGTCACGATGATTGCTTGCCACTCTTCCATTAGCTAAAAGAGACAATATTGTCAGCGACCTCATCGAGATCTACACAGGAGGGATTGAGAATGAAGTTGAGTACCATTCCCTTGGTGAGCATCGCGTCATCTGCTTGCTAATTTTATCGGAAGCCAATGTACATCTCTAGCTACCAGAAGTGCTAACAAATAAACACTGTACGCTGCACAGGGTGGAGTCGGGAGCAACCAATCTGACTGCCCAAAAAATGGAACGAAGCAATTGAACCATCTCCTTGAAGCCCCTGAAGTTGTAGATAACGCTCATCGATCGTCTCTTCATTCTCATTTCAATCCGTGCGGACGAAGGTTTGTTTCATTCCTTGACGAGATGAAACGTCACGAAGGCCGTGTAGGCTGGTGAAGAAACCTCGCCATAGGGCAAAGCGTGGGAGGAACAACAACGGGGACATATACATAGCAGGTTAGCAGCAGTCATTAGAAACGACCAAGTCAGGACGATGAGCACGAATCATGTTCATACGTCAACCATACTAATTCGCTCACCGGGCTTACAGAGAGTTTAGCGTTCCCCAGCAAAGAGAACACCTTTACCGGTAGCTCTCAACACCCACGAACTCCCATTCTTGTCGTACGTGATGCACAATGGTACATACCTCAACAATCAAGGCGAGCATTCAGTGCTATCATCGGCGCCTCAGGTGTGGTGATCAAACCCTTCGCTTGCCTTGGCCAATGGCAGGCCATTCATCCGGCCAGAGGTCCTTGTACAAGAATCTGGTGGTACTATTCACCGCCAAACTCGATTCTCGAGATCGAGGAACCAGATACGCACGTTCTACCCTTTTCATGCCTATTGTCACCATTTCGAGTATGCCCTTCTGAGGGGTGACGATTATCACCATCCTCCGGATTAGGCCTCAGTGAGAGATACGATGCTAATGACTTTATTGAAGATCAGGGAGTCAGGTGCCTGGCGGTCGAGGAAAAGGACCACTAACACTTTCCCAGTGAGCATTGTGCCCGGTTATCTCTCTCTGAGGCTAACGCATACTTCCGGCTATCTCAATAGCTTATGAGCGTTGCAAGTTGCACCTCTAGGTATCTCATGAACCATGCCCTTATGAATGACAAATTCCTCGCTCTCGTCGCACTACATACCTACATCAAAATCACACGGCCAGAGTCGGTACATAGTACTTCCATACTCACATCCTCACGACTTTATTCCGACCTCTGTCGCTGGGTGACGAGGTGACAGACAGAGCAGATGTGTAGGCTGATGGATCTATCTCCCATCGTCGTATACCCGCTGAAGTTACCAAAGGTGTGTTTTTGCATACTACTCCACTCGTATATGCTTTCAGTGCCCAACACACCATATTCATCCGTATTCCAGAAACTCCGGGGGGCGATTTCATGACTGTTCAAGCTGAACACCATCTTTGTATCGTGTTGTCTCAAGGCCACCGTAGTCCGACTTTCTCGTCTGGTCTGGTTCATTGGGATGGTCTTTTCAAGGCCTCAGTGTATGGGTGATATCTTGCTAAAGAATGGAAGTACAGTGGTAGCGTTGAACATAAGGAACGTGAGCCTGGTCAATCATGAGGGAGAGGTACGATGATTATCTTTGTTTGATTGAATATTGTGCTTATGTTGTGTCTCCGCAAATAGCAACACAAAAAACGCGAGAAGTTTCTTTGTTACCTGGCCTGAAGGTAATTTGGATCGTGCACCCCGACTAACGGAATAATGAACCTATATGAACAAGAATGGTACGCATTCAAAGACCTTATTCATGTGCTCACTTGTACATACACTGATGATACGTCGGAATACCTATGAACTCGTGTGTCAGTCATTTATAGTGTCTTTCTTCGTTTCCGGCCATCCTTAGTGTCTTTCCCCATCTCGGCTGGAGAATCGAAAACATCCATCTCTCTTGGCTTGTACTGGGAACTACCCGTATTGCTCTGTCAAAACTGACCGACAGTACAACCACAGCGATTGCCCAAACCAGCACAAGAAGCTCATATATGGCTCGTGGCCATACCGGTGGTTGATACTTGTTGTAGCGTAGCCAACGGTCAGTCTGGTTCGGTTACCGGTCAGTTGAACCGGTTCGCAGTCAGCGGTTAACCGCTCAAACCGGTTAAGCCGCGGTTTTGACCACTCAAAATTCCTTGATAAGCGAGGTTGTCAAGAACGAGCCTAGGTTTAGGGCCCCTCAGGCCATCCTCTAGGTCAGGAAGTTGAAATGAATCAATAGATGGTGAGTAGGACACTTGCTACACAGTACATGCTGGGTACAAGCAGTGTGAGACGAAGTTGTCAGACTAGGGAATCTATCTACAGGTGTCCATGAGTATATAGGTCAAAGTACAGCATACTGAGGCATGGAAACAAATCCTAATAAGGAATAATGAAAGAACATTGTAGAACATCAAAGAATATCAAAGGAGACAGGTAGAAACTGATGGAACAATCAAGGGATGTCAAGTACAGCAATATCATGATGGAGATCATATGGAATGATGAACCCAAGGTATAGAATGATCCGGAATGGCCGGGAACATCAAGGAAGCCATAATGCGATACTGGGGACATGGAATGAAGTGGAATCAAAGGGAAGTCAAGGATAATAGTCTGGGGACCAAGGAAACAGGAGGAACAGTGGGGCAATTCGTAACAGTTGAGAACATGAGAATGAGTGATAATGAACTGGGCAAGAATAATTGAGCAAGCAATCAAGACATCAAGGATGAAACCAGAGGTGTGAAGTCCAACAATTGCATCCTTGATAGAACTGACCAGGTCAGGATACTTTGATAGAGCACCAGCCCATCCAATTCCTGTCAAGGCGTGTCGGTTGGCCACTGAGTCCAATGTCCTCTGTGTCTGTTTTCAAACAACTCTGGATAGTCCCGACAAAGAATCCTCTCACAGACCATGGGACTCCAGTCAGCCTTAATCATAGCCTTTGCTATCAATGCCCAAAGGAATGGATGCATCCAATTGGTGCACTTGACAAGGGCTTGAACTGCTTCCTTTTTCATCCTATTCCTCTCCTTTGTCCACCCCTCATATCCTGCACAAGAAACCTCAGCTCAATCAACTGAATCAACAGCCCTGGGTGGCAGATTCCGTTCATTGCAAGCACCATCCATCAGAACCTCATTGATATCCTGGTCTGACTCACTGGAGTCTTGTGCCATTGACATTCCTGTGCCTGTACTCTTTCTCATTTCACCCTTTGCTCTTTTCCCTTTGCTGTCTCACTCTCTAACTTCTCCTTTTTTTTTATCAGCAGATCTCATATTTCTCACTTGTTCCTTGAGCCTCTCTTTCTCTGTCTGGGCATCCTTTCCAAAGGTGAGAGTTGACTGCTTTGTTGGAAGAGGCTTTTGGGGTCTGGCTGATAGTTTTGGACCAGACAAGGTCTCTTTCAGGACACTCACGTCGACATTCAAGGAGTCAGCAACTCCAGTTGCAGCTCTCCTGTTGATTCCACTATCAGTAAGCTCAATCACAGTCTGCGTTCTCTTCTTTATGGGCTCTAGGGAATGCAATGAGAATTCACTTAAGAAGGTATGCACTTTCTGTATTCTCCAACTCATCATCACTGACTTCATCCTTTCGCTTCCTGGTTGCCTTAGCACCACACGCCTTTGCAGCAGTGATCAGCTGCTCAATCCATGCCTCTTTTAGAACTTGTTGGTCCATTTTGGACATCTGTCTGACCGCTAATTTGATCATCTTTGGTAGGTTTATTTCCAATCAAAATCCATACTCCGTGAAAATGACTGTTCCATCTCTAATCTGGCCAAATGTGATTTCAAAGACCTGAGATACAGCACCAAGAACACCACATTCTTCAAGATCATCAAGATCAAGTACAAAGTTGTAGTGTGATCTGCTTGCAAGAGAGTTGAGTGGGAGATTGGCTGGTAGACCTCACATGAAACATGCCAGATGAATTATCCTGTCTATCAAGTGCTGTAGGGGACCAGTAATTGGCTTTGCAGACATGTTGAGTGAGAAGTAGATGGTCGAAACTAGTGATACTGATTGGATATTGAATGAGGTTCAAATGAGTTGTAACCTCCAGAATAGTATAATCAAAGCAAAAACAATGTGATCAACTCATTGTCATCTACAAGGGGGTAATGTATCGAGTTTTTACCATTGTCTGTACTTTGCCCATTATCACCCATTGTCTTTCTGTTGCCAGTTTTGGCAATGGTCACAGCTCACACAGGGCCCATTACTGACATCACTCCAGATTTTGGTGTCATGGTCAAACTCATTGTTGCCTCCCTACACTCCATGACAGTAGGGTTCATGTAGATGTGTGGTCATCACATGACCTGTGACCATCCGTGACTCCAGCTAAAAATGTCGCATGCAGTTGTTCCACTTTGATACTGTAAAGTCCATGACTAATTTTAAGCTCAATCCTCTGAAGAAAGGACTCCAATGAGGTCTTTGGAGTATGTCTCTTAAGTTCTCATTGGAGTGCAATTGGTGTTTAGTGGATGCTACAAGTTGTTATTAAAACTTCTTTGGGGTGTCACCACGAGGTCATGTAATGACCACACATTGCATGAACCAGGATCCTATCTTAGCACCAGTTGTTGAAAATGTAGAGCCTGTCCTAAAGCATTAAGTGCTAAGACTTCAGATACAGAGATGATGGCAGCAGAAGTTGTCTAGTGGAGACAACAACAGAGATGACAGAGGCAGCAAGCAAAGAGCAAGAGCAAGTATAGAAACTTGTCCCAACAACAAGTTAGATACATTGTAGGTAAAGGGAAAGACAGAACTACTCACCTGGTCCCAATGACAAGAGGTCAAGATGAGGGACCAGGTGTAAACTACCTAGTGTAAGGGTCGTGATTTCTGGGCACAAATCCAGTCGCGGGAGATGAGGGGAATGATGGCGGAAATGATGGATAGCCCGTTATTACACTTTAAAACATACACATAGTAAAAAGCATAGATTTTAAGCTATAGAGTACAAAATACGCCGGCAGGGATCGAACTTAGAGTCCAATAGTACTCAGTTTGACTGACGGTATAGCCAGTTCACTAGGAGAGCTTGAGAAAAGAGACTTAGACGTGGTAAAACATGCCCGATGGCCTATCTAGAGTTACCAAGCCTAGCAATGGTAATAAGAATTGACCGACGGGGTGTACAACGCCTATCTAGTATAGAGAATGCTACTTAGAAGGATTCGTTACTAAAGTTAATAGACGCATCGTAAGGGCTAAGTTCGAGACCTGACATGTTAGGGCTACTAGCCGCCTCCGACGGCGGTGAAGTATAATGTCTAGTCATATGCTCAATAGCGTCGGCTGGGTTAAAGAAGAACATCCGGACTGGAACTGCTTCACGAGGAATAAGCACGGGAATGGCGTTGAAGACAGCTTCCACCCAAGCTCTCGGAGAACCAAGGATAAGAGCAGTAGAAACGGAGAGGACTCCAATCTCTGCGATGGCCTGAGTGTACGGTCCTATCTGAGCGTCGAGTATGTCGCGAAAGGTGGATTCGTCGGTTTGGGGAGCGAGGTATAGGAAGTCTTGTAGAGGATCGAGACGCATAGCAGTGTTGCATAGGAAGGGGTCTTCTTGGCTACAAAGAATGTAGAACTGAAGGAACAAGGCGAAATAAGCCTCTCGATTTCCAGTGCAAAGTTTGTCAAGTTGTTTAGCACAATGAGAGAGACCCATCGGGCGGATAATAGCCTTTTCAAAAGGAGGATGGATCTCTTGAGAAGATATTAGTAGAGGACTATTGATAGTCTATAAGGCACACCTTCATAGACAGTCCGAAAGCAAGACAGGATACGAGGAGCGTCCATAGTATGATGAAAGTACTGGACGAAGAAGACCAATGGTCAAAATTTTACACCGGCGGCAAGAAGTAAGAGTAAGAGATCTTATTGATGGACTAAGCTTTTGACCAACGGTTCTTCATGAGATTGAAGGCTTTCTGCATTAAGAACTAGTCAAGTACATTGAAGAAGTGGTGTCTACCAGTAAAGGGTACAAATGGCTCTTCAACAGCCTCTAGGAAAACTTGGTTACACCAGACCTTAGAATACTCGGGCAGCTGAGCCATAACTGTGCTAAGGAATCCTACTTGCATTATACTATGAGCATACTTCTCGACTAAGGGGGTAATTCTAGTAAGTTTGTTATAGGACTCTTCAGAAAGAGCGGTTGGTTCAAAGAGAAAAGCCTGAGTAGGATCGCTCTGGGATAAGAAGAAGACGGCTGCCGGGCAAGTGTGTCTGGCCAGGATAAAGTGTTGAAGGAGCAATGCCATGAAACCGTCGGGTGAGATAACAGTAGAGCTGAGCATAGCTAAACACCAGAGTCGATGATATGGGAGGTCGCCTGCCATTACACCGTCGGGGTGAGCAGGGTAGATCTCTATAGAATAGAAGTTAGACTATTAGGCTTTCAGGAACGTAAGAGTGTCGATCATGACGCACCTTTGTAGAACTCCTGAACTAGTTTGACTACGGGCCATTGCCCGTCGGGAGCTTCATTCCAGAAGTGCAGCGTAAGCATAGTGAGCGTTGAACAAAGATGTTGAGTACGGTGATGAAGGTCTGGGTTGGTATAGCCCTAGGAGAATGAGTGAGTAGAAAGAGCACTAGGGAACTATGTAGTTCGGGAAAGTAGGATGACTGAGCAAGAAAATTGCTAGAGCCAATGAGAGAATGGGGATTGTGTAGATAGTCCCGACGGTCTGAGTCAGAACGAGTCAGCGGAACTATAGCTCTTGGGCACGCAATTGATAGGCCCGACGGCTTGGATTAGGAGGAAATATTGGTCGACGGGGCAGGATTTTACCTCTTCGGGCAACTTTCCTACCAAAACATAGAATAAACAGGCAGATATGTAATTGGTACGATAGTTAGTTGGACGGGTATATAAGGACGTAGGAATTATGTAGATTCCTCAGCAAGTACTACCCACATTAGTAGGAAAGTTCGGAACATCTGCCCACACGTATTAGCAATAAAGCAGCTTTGTATCCTATTGTAAGGGTCAGTTCATTTTCATCCCGGAATACACCTCAATCACCTCTAGAGGGTCTGACCACCATGATGAACCCTCGCACACACGCTGATCCTGGCCATCTGCGATATAAGTCTCTGACGCCCAGAGCACTGCCACTCAGCGCTCGGCGTCTAATGGCCCAATTCGTCAATAAGGGCATTCATCCGCGTTCCCCTCAGACTAGGAGATACTCCCATTTCACTACATCATCTCCACTTCCCCTCAGGCGCATTGGCCACCTCCCATGACTTCCTGACGACCTGTATCCTTTTCACATCATCCCACGTTCCTTCCGGACATGTTGCCGCCTACGTCCCACTTATCCGTGTTCACCTTTTCCTATCCACAACCCTTTGCTCCCGCATTTGTACTCTCAATACCCTTCTTCCGCGATGCTTTCTCCTGCCAGAATGACCCTTATTTCCTCCGCGTTCATCCCGGCCAGGTTGTACCTCTCATTTCACATTGTCTGCGTTCGACCTCCAATCGTTACCCTCGTATTTCACACTTTTCTCTTGGACTACACATGACATTCCTGTACCCTATGACACATTACGATCCCAGTTCGGATCATGACAACATTTGTTAAACAGTATATAAGCCAGGTAGATAGGATCCTGTACAGTAGTTTCCGTCTATTGTCAATCTCGTTCTACAAGCTTCAAGCTCTTGTCTGGTGTGTTTCATAGTCTCAAGTCTTGTACTAACCTTCTGTTCTCGTTGTTCTAGGTCTTTGGTTAAAGTCCTTCATCGATTGCAACTGTCCACGTAACCCAAAGGACAACCCATACTAAAACTCCGCATTGCTACCTGGCAGGTTTGACCCGGAAAACACACCTTTGATCGGCGATCTCAGGTGTCTGCGTTGCGTGTAGACTTGAATCATACGTTTGAACCAGTCAGAGGCTCTGCTGTGTTCGGGTGTTATTCATTTCTCCGCGTTCTTTCTTCTTATTTCAACTTCCGGCTTGACGTAGAAAAGAGGCCCGTTACACCTATCTAGAGCATTGCCCGGTTTCTGTAACAAGTTCCGTGAATCGTCAAGAAATAGAAAGTCTTTGAATTGCATATTTGATTGTTCGAATCGTCTAAGTTGTACCGTCGTCCTTGTTTTGTTGTCGTATCGTTTGGCCCGTCGAGTGGTCTTGTCGTCCGTTGTTGTCGTATAAGATCCATTGAGAGGTCTAGTCGTATTGCCCGTCGAGAGGTGTTTCGTCCGTTGAAGATCGTATTTCGGTCGAATCAACCAGTCTCCAAGTTTCAACCGACGGAGTTACCTATTGTTCTGTCTATCTTTAGCAGGGCGTAACCTTTGTCAAGCCGACACATTCCTAGCATTCTCCGGACTCGTAGAAGTGTTAGTTGCACCCGCACTTTTGTGTATTGATTATCCCTTCTACTTACGATGTCCATTACCGTAAAGCCACAAAGCCTTGGGGTCCTTGACTGGGTTGGCAGAGGGGTATGGAATTGGGTAAAAAAGGTAGGGATCCCAGGAATGAGTTGGCCAGAAATTTAGCCTGTTACACCTAGCTTATATACCCAGTCAATGATCTGGAATATGAGTTGTGCGAGAACAAAGAAAGATAATAGGGAACAAGGAGAAAACAATAGTAGTCCAGGTATGGAACAATAACGAGTCCCAAACGAGTAACAGTTGTGTATAAAAGAACAATGAGAACAATGGATGGAACAGGTTGTGAGGACGATGTGAAAGAACAGGGATGTGGGAGGAAATGATGTGAAAGGGGAAACAGGCGTCTGGTAGGCGCCAATGTAACAAATGGGCTTCAAAAGGGGAATGGGCGCTAAGAAATAAAAAGATAGGGGAAAAGGGGCACTTCATGACAGAGCCGGCATGACATCTAGCACAGTGAACTACCACATTACAACAACAACTACTTACCAGGAGAGTTGTGAGATAGTTAGAGGCGAGATGTAGAAGCTCAAGCACACTGTAGATTCAGGTAGAGAACTACTAGCTTATATACATGTAGAGTGAATAGAACTACCATAAAGAGATAAACAATAGAGATTGTACATATGACCCATAATGAACAATGAAACAGTACCAAAGTACTGTTCCGCATAAGCATACTGCAGGAGAAGTGAACTGGCACAATTGATCTAAGTATAGTCCACAGTTTCAACAGGAAAGAACCAAGCCAGGACATAGTTTGACCATACCAATCTGTTCACCAGGATGACAGGGTTGAGCATCATCCAGTGAAGACAGTGAAGAGAAGTCTGTTATGAATCACCAGTAGTTCTCAACCCCCACAAACCCATACTCAGTGTACATTGCACTCAATGGTGCATACAGTATACTGGGGTATTTCATTCAATTTATATGGGGGTTTCAGTGTGACATAGAGATTTGCTGGGGTCAGTTCATAGAGCATGAGTGTGACCGGTGATGCTGGAGAAAATTTCTGTATGGAACTCACAAGTTTCAGCAATCAGGAGTATATAAAGGGAAAATAGTAGCAGCAAATGTCAAATTTGGCCTCGAAATCCCCCAAAAAGGCAATTTTCCTAGCTTCCTTGGGCTCATAGGAAATTTGTCACCTACCAGGACATTTCATATAGACCCCCTGTGACTACGTGACTATATGAAATACTTTTGTACACAGAGGGGCTTGTCCTAAAGTGCTAGACGCTAGGACTACAGAAGCAACGGCAGCGGAAGTCGGCTAGCAGAAGCGACAACAGAGACGACAGAGACAGCGAGCAGAGGGCAAGAGCAGGTAGATAACTGGTCCCAAT
>JANHQD010002674.1:0-43042 GCA_024721195.1 Marasmius sp. AFHP31
AGTCTAAGGAATCATTGTACTATGGCTCAACGGGAGACGGTTGCCCGATAACGAAGAGAGAGAGGTGTGGGTGTTGGCTAGGACCACGTAGGGGGCGTCTATCGCTAGGAGGATCCACAGGTCGGAAGGGGGCATGTGGTGGATGACAGAGGAGGTGTTGAGGTTTGTGGTGGATGTTATTACGCCTGTTGGTGGATTGATAGAGAAAGGGAGGAGAGGAGGGAGAAGGATGGGAAATACCTGTGATGCCGATGTAGAGGTTGGGAAAGTGCGAGAGAAGATGGTGTGCGAATTCTGGGTCTGTGAAGTGGTGGATGTGGATCTGTTGGACACTTTGTGGTTGAGATGTCAAATTAGGTAGAAGATTAGCAACATGAGTGACGCACTAGGTGATCTTTGGGGACGATCTCCTTCAGTATCCTCTCAGTATCGTCATTTGCCTCTCCCGTGTGCATAGCCAATGGTTTCCCGAGTCGACTGTGTGGCAAACTTGACGGGCAAAGACTTCTCGTTGATTTTCTCGGGCTGAGTTGTTGTGGTTATAGTCGAGACTCATTCCTCCCAAGCCAATGCAGCAGTTTGCGTCATGGCTTGTAGTTTGTGGTTTGGCGTTGGTGAAGCGACCAGCAGATGTGTTAATTTTGTGTACACTTTGTCGGTATAAACCTTTGCGTTGTGCCTGTCAAGAGGATTCGTATTCCGCTCCTCCTGGCCAACCACCCTAACTTACGGATGCACACCTCAAAGGACGCTCAGCACCCTCGACCAAACAACGACAAAAACGAAACCAGCCCATTACAAACCACTCCAACCCACCCTACTTGATCGATCCTCTATCCTCCTTCGTCACTGCCAAATCCGCAAATTCCTTTCACAACCTCTGCACCGGTACTTCACAGCGCACATCTACGATCCATCCACCTTCTTCCCTTCGTACATTCTTGCGTTTACTTCGATACGCCTCATATATAGATGTGTGTGTGTCGACGGTGGATACAGACGATGAAGAGGTTGGGGGGGAAGGGAAGACGAGTTTGTCTTGGGTGATGGAGTTTCTCTTTTTTCCCCACGGTTTTTGGGAGACGCCGGTGGTGGGTCACGTAGGTTCTGGCTGATGGAGGATGGTGAGGGAGTGATCGTGGTCGGAGGAAAAAACGGAGCGTTATATAATCTCGGAGCTAACACGTTGGGTTCTTGTGTACCCTGAAAGGAACCGAGCGCCGACGAAAGCCGATGACATGATACCTCCTTGAGCGCTTGTCTTGTAAACGCTATCCCCCATACCCTGCATCACACCCTGCACGACCAATACTAAACAATTCCACCTCTCATAAAAAACATCGCCCAGCCCACCTATTCCTGCTTCGTATGAAAACATCGATTATCCCCATACAAGCCGAGCCAGCCGCCTGTTGGACTTGACCCTTTCAAGACGTCTTTACCCATCTCTATTCTGGACGCTGAACGACTTCACCATCCCGGCGCCTACTCCGTCCTCTCCGCAACCAAAAACCCCCGCTAAAGGTGGCAAAGCCCACCACATCGACCATCCCAATATCTGTATGTGTTAGCTGGGTATCACGGATCCTACGTCGCTTTGAAAGTGGGTATTGGAAGAGCAATAGGATGTGGATTATTTGATATGGGAACCCCGAATTTGATAGTTGTGACTCTCACTACTTGGGAGCTCCTCAGCTGACCTACCAAGTCTTTCGAGGTGTAATTACTTTAGGGCAGCTCGGAAGTTCTCAAATATCAACTCGCGGCGAATCGACTTGTCCAATAGCGGACAACTAGTATTTTTAGGCATCATGTACGAATGGTTCTCTACAACCACCTTCCTCACAGCCGATACCATCGTTTATAGGATGACCGTGTGCACATTATATTACCTAACCCAAGAACCAATCGGGCATGACTTGTAACCCTCGCCAGACCCCTCAACAGTTCTCAGCCGGATCCTTCGGCACATTTCGAAGCTAACCTCTACATCATTTCATCTATAGGTGGATACTCAGCTAATCTTTCCCGTATTATATTGTATGTTTCACGACCTCATTCCATCCCAAATTCACATTCCAGTACTATTTTTCAGATCACTCAGCACTTGCACCGGTTCCACACCTCAGACTCGTTGTCTCACTTCTAACAATAATCCGAGTACCTACTGACTGTTCTGTCAACGTTCTGTACGTTACTCCGAGATATGTTTCGAGTCAATATTCGGAATCTGAGAATTGGGACCGGTGTTCAGCCTTGATCAGCTGGGCCTCGATAAGTGGTCACGTATGGAAGACTATTATCGCATTTTTCAAGGGTCATATCGGTATTCGTACCTATAACTCATGAGATAAACACTATCTGAGTGTTAAGGTCTCGGGACGGGAATTGATAGCCCGACACAGCCTGCAAAAAATGTAGGCAAGTCATACCTCAATATCTTCAACTGAGTTATACTCAGTCTCATTTTAACTAACCGGCAAGCCAGTGGACTCGGAAGTCTGGACCAAGGCCGTCATTTCAAGAAAGTAGCAAATCTGGGTCCGACACGCACCCCGCTGGGTGAATTCGAAACCGCGGTTGTGAACTGTTGTCGATGGTAGTCAGACTCTCTCGCGGATGTGTGGCAATGAAGTACTTGAATGATGGTCTAAATGCAAGGTATTCTACCTCTACGTACTTAATCAGGCGGGCTGAGCCGCAAGTCAAGATTAAATCAGACTAGCACAGATTACGGCCAGCAATTGACATTTAATAATAATGTGGTCGCTACGGGATGAGCAATCGTACTGTCACCGTACAGAGGACAATACCAGCTGAGACGTTCTCCGTGGGTTTTGGTACTTAACACAATCCGACTTCTCGCTGAGAATCAAAAGGTCCGAGTCATAATTACAAACATTATGATTTCTACCGGTCAAACGTCCGCCAGCAAGGGGACCCCATAAAGCTTGCTTGAAATGTTCCAGCTCACGTTCTGGAAAGTCGTCCGTCTCACCACTTGAAGGTATTCTTCTATCATACATGCCCCTCATTTCGAGTCGGAGCCTCTTAGACGATGTCCAGGTAACTGGAGCTAACCTCGCCAGACCTTCTCTCAGTGGATTCCGAAGTTGGTTATATTCCAAGACCGACGATATCAATCAATGATCAATCGATCATACACGAGGTGTGCGATGTTGCTGTACGTGGTGTGACAGAGAGAACTATCAGATCGCAGCCATAATTCTAGAATGTTCTTGAATGCGGTTTATGGGCACTAATGTCGCACGTAGGCAACGTGGTTGGGCGTTCGGTGAATGGCGAAGGCCTCACATATACGGACGCACAAGAGACGCACCCTTAGTTTCCCTTCCCCTCTCACCTCCATCACCTATGCTCTCCCACTTCTTTCAAGGCGCCAGAAATACAAGAATTGGTCAGAAAAGCGTGTTTCAACATGTCGTGAATAACAATTACACGAACTGTACAACTTTTCAAGAGTGTGAAGGAGATCGAGTGATGGTATTCGTGGATATTGCCAAATGTTGCTGAATTCAAGCGTATTCCCCTCTTAGCCTAGGCAAAACCGGTATCGGGAGATCCTCGAGGGTGATGTCTGCTATCAAGAGCAGACTTACTCAGAGGAGATGGAGATCGTGCTTCGGGGTGCCTCGACCACAAGAAACGGTACAGGGACTAGAATCAAGATTGTGAAACGGTTTCATACGGCTACAATCTATCCAAATAACAACTGTCCGGTTACTGTGGTCACTTTTGAGCCAAAAGAGGGCGGAGATAAGGATATTACACGACTGGTGAGTGCAAGTTGAGTTTTACTGCAAGGTTCGAGGTGACATTGAGGTACAGTTGTGGGAAGAACTCTATCGATTATTCTCAGTCCGTAGGTAAGTTTTGATCTGACGCAAGAGTCTATAGGTGATTAGCTGAACATGGAGCGTAGGTCGCCGTGGCTTGCTCAGATGCTGTGGTCGGTGAAGTCAGAGGTGCCAACTTTTATTCTTCACGAAGGTATGAAGAACTCTGTGAAAAGCCAATTACATGGGTTGACCATTTGAGGATACCAGAACTGGTCAATGGATTGGAGTTGATGTGCCGATATCCCAAAGACGGAATAGTATATCTCTACCTTTGGTACACGCATGTACGTCCATCACATTATATTGAATGGAGAGGTATGCTGAAAGGCAATTCAGCGAGTCGCAGTAGAAGCACTTCGCGCCAATAAAACGTCGATGTTTCAAGTGAGTGAACTATTTTGAAGGTTGGCCTGGCTAAAAATAGCGCAACAGGTGTCGAGGCGGTTTAAGGATTGGACGTTCAATCCAAAAACCAGGTCTTGGCACTTTGACATCACTTCCGCTTCCACCGGGGAATGGGTGGATTATGTCAATTCTTTTAACCCAATTCCACTTCCCCGAGGATCACAACCTCAACTCATTGCCGATGACATTGTCACCCACTTCGAGAAGACCTTCGGAGATGTTTTGTACCTGTACACGTTGTGGGGATTCACACACAGGGTAGGCCTGTCGAATTAAGCGTCCCATGGTGTTTTGACATTCGGGGCAGTTGTCGGATGGGGAGGTAGGATTGTTGCCCACTTCCCTTCCACTCCATCCCCCGAATTATACTTTGAGAGTCAAAGTTGCTATATCACCGCCATCTACTCCACAGAAGGTATGTCCTACTCGCGGCCATCTGTTCCATTTCTAATGAAACTAGTCTCTTCGCGTGTTGACATGCAAATCCACAACGTACAAAACGCTCGTTTGAACCTATACTTCTCGTTGCGCCTTCCCCTGAATGAACGTAATCGACTTCATGCTGCCCATCTTAGCCAGCATCCCTCAGATGCGAATCTTCTTACATGTAAGTGCTAAACCAATGCCCACTTCCACTTGGAGTCCTCACCTTGATTTGATATCCACATCTAGATTTCATTGATGAAATTGGGTTCTCCCTTGTTGGCAACTTGTCTCATACCCATCCAACTACCCGCAGACCCACATACCTGTTTGTACCACCTCTCCAATTGGAGTGCGTCAGCGGGATGTACTGTATTCGTTATCCACTTCCCAAATCACCATTCTACTGGGCGTCTGACCCAAAAGGAAGGCATGTGATCCCAAAGAACAATTGGGTGAGATACAGAATACCGGAGCTAGATGTCAAGACATGGATGGGATCATTCTGGGACAATGATGATTATGAGGCAGTCAAGCAACACTTGTCCAGCAAGAAATATGGGTCAAACGGGAAACAGTACGCTGTTGATCACGGTTATCCAGAGTTGATCTATGGTGTGTACTAGTTACTTCTAGCAGATTCAGACAGGCACTGAAACTACTCTAGGCGATCCTCACGAGAGTAGAATGGAAGAGCTTAGTGATTCGGATGGAGAGCTAGAAGATTCAAAGGAAAACAAACATTTCTACTCCGGAACTCATCTCACATCCCCGTCCACATTCTCACTTATCAATGTGCCTTCCGATACCGAATGCACGCGTGAGGAGGGACCTTCCATCACCACTCGTCTGGCCAATGGGCTCGGGCTCTGGAAAAATACGAGCGGTAAGTATTCCTAGACATTGCACATGCATATTCTGATGGACTATTTCTTCTTTGCCGACACAGCTTCCGAACAAAAAGGCAAAACCAAGGCCATGAGCTGGACCGATGATACGGATGGATGGGATTTTGTTGAGTCGGACAACTTGTAGTTTGTTTTTACTTCACGCCTATGTACTCTTTCTTGTCGTCTCTACCTGATCCTGTACTTGTTACGAATTGCCCCACTGTTCCTCTTGTTCCCTTGGTCCCCGGACTATTACCCTTGACTTCCCTTTGATTCCACTTCATTCCATGTCCCCAGTGTCGCATTATGGCTTCCCTGATGTTCCCGACCATTCCAGATCACTCCATACCTTGGGTTCATCATTCCATATGATTCCCATCATGATATTGCTGTACTTGACATCCCTTGATTGTTCCATCAGTTTCTACCTGTCTCCCTTGATATTCTTTGATGTTCCACATTGTTCTTCAACCTTACTATACTTGGATTGATTTCCATGACTCAGAATGCTGTACGATTGACATATATACTCATGGACACCTGTAGATAGATTCCCTAGTCTGACAACTTCGTCTCACAATGCTTGTACCCAGCATGTACTGTGTAGCAAGTGTCCTACTCACTATCTATTGATTCATTTCGACTTCCTGACCTAGACGATGGCCTGAGGGGCTACAGACCTAGTCCTGTTCTTGACAGTACTTGTACTCCTACTCAGCCCAGTCGCCAATGTGTTGATGGTAACAACGTGTGAGGGAAAAGCCAGGATACAAATGATGCTTGGCCATCCCTGTCACGACGATACGACGATACTGATCCATTTCGCTCAATTCGTATGTCACATGTTGTAAGGGTCATTCATTTTTCCTCACAAACACACCTTCCGCCATGATCATAACACCCTTATCACCCTGATACATGCCAACATACATCCTATGCGTTGGAATCCGCGTTACACCAACTGGCGCTCAATGCACCGCCACTCGGGAACTCGGCGCCTAATCGCCCAATTCACCAGTCATAGCTCAACCTCCGCGTCCCTTCCATCCCAAACGTCGTCCCAAGTCCTCCTCACCCGTTATCTCGCCAACGTCATCATCATCGAGATACTCCGCGTTCCTCACTCACAACTCATCCCCTGACATTTCTCCATCTTCGTAACGACTCATACCACGTTCACACCTCATATTCATCCGCGTCCTACTATTCATCCTTGGAGTTGTCATGCTGCATTTGCGTCCTGTGACACCATTCTTCCGCGTCCAAGAAATCGTACCATTTGCCAAATATTCTTTCCGCGTCCATCCCGGCTATGCTGCACTCACCCTTTCCACCGTCCGGGATCCTCCTCCAATCATCTTCCTCGTATTTCACTACTTTCTCTTGGACTACACACGATACAGATTTACCATATGACTCAGTACGATCCCAGTTCGGATCATGACAACGCTCTTTACTAGTATATAAGCTCAGTAGATAGGAATCATGTACTTTAGTTTCCGTCTATTGTCAATCTCGTTCTACAAAGCTTCAAGCTACTTTCTGGTGTGTTTCTAGTCTCAAGTCTCGTACTAACCGTTTGTTTTCGTCGTCTTAGGTCTTTGGTAAAGCCCTTCTACGATTGCGACTGTCCGCGTAACCCCAAAGGACAACCCTTATAAAAACTCCGCGTTGCTGTCTGGTAGACTCAACCCAGAAAACACACCTTCGATCGGCGATCTCAGGTGTCCGCGTTGCGTGTAGGATCGAATCATACGTGTGAACCAGTCAGAGGCTCTGCTGGTTTCGGGTGTTATTCATTTCTCCGCGTTCTATCTTTCTTGATCTTTCTTCCGGCTTGACGTAGAAAAAGAGGCCCGTTACACATGTCACAAAGCCTTCCATATGCGAAAATTTTTCGGATGGTCACTATGTCACAAGGGGTCCATATGAATTGTCCCGGTATGTGACCGAAATTTCAGGCGGCCCGATTTCCGGTGACAAACACTGCCTACCATCTCAGACTCCCAATTTATTCCTTCCTTCCTTCCCACCTCTTCCCTCACCATCACCTTCAAGCTCAAACATTCAAATATGCCGATGAAACAGGTTAGGATGTGAATGTGCCGCTAGTCCCAGCTCGGATGCTTGGGGTTCCCATACGAAATTTTTCAGAGTGTCACTGGTCACACAAAGTTCATACAAAAACCCTCCGTCAAATGTTTTTGTCACATCGAAACCCCCATATGAATTGAGCGAAATGGATCAGTACACTCATGTCAATAACGGTAGTATGGGACAGGAGGGTACGGAGGAATTGACGATGAATGTTTCGATGAAGTAATAACACTTTTCGGATCACTCCGTAGGGCGATATAGGCCATCATTGGATTGGGCTTCAGTTCTTGGTGTGGTTCATTGTTAGGTGAAGAAGCACGAGAATGGGCCTAGGTGGATTGGGGAGAACAAGGGACACCAACGCAAATCATGTGGAATGGTTTGTGTTTTCGGACGTGCCACTAAAGCGGAGCAAGTGGCCTTCCCCTCCACCGGCGTATCGTGAAAGGTAGACCGTGGTGTAACTCGGGACTAATTTCGCTACATGTATTTTTTGAATCGTACAGTCAGAAGACTGTCTTGAGGATCGATTGGTTCCCGCGATGATCAGGGTGTGATTGCTTCTCGACTGATATCCGCCGTTCTACCGCTTGTATTGCTGTCTTCACAAACTCAACCCGTAGTGCGAAGTACCGGAATAGATCATGATGGGTCTTCTGAGAGAGGATGGGATCCAACAAAATTTCCCCATTGGGGTGCCAAGAAACATAAAGAGTGATGCGTCGATGGATGGCTCGGGCGCCATGAGACGAATAAGTAACTCGACCACACGAGCTTTGGCGTGTTCAAGAACTCCATCGTTTGGACCTCCCAATCGGCGTAGTGTACGGCTGTTAGCTCGGCCAAATTGGAGAGGTCGGTACTACCTTCTGACTCTTGTTCGATATCTGATGTTACTCATATCATGTTATCTAGTATTATCATGACCGTATGAGCCCCGTCAAGGATTACAAATGTTCATCCATCTTTCTGTCCAACAGGTGCCGCTCGGCTGTCTCTTTATTTTGCCTATGTTTCTATACATCCCATTGACCAACTATTTATCTCGCTCACCGATATGGGGAATGGAGGTATTCTGACGCATAAATCACTTTGTCCGTGTCTCCGTACTTTGTTGTCCTATCCATTCACCTCGAGATGGTACACACCACCGAGCGTTTCTCTGAAATCACTATCTCTACACTTCATCCCCTTGGTGAGCATTTAGATAGAGGCACGATTGGTGGTCTCGAGTGGTGAACAAAGCCCGGTATGAATGGGACCCAGGTGGTCACACCCCCCTTAGATTTTATGGCACTTTGCGCGCTTTCAAAGTCTCTGTTGCAGTGCGTGAAGAACCGATAGATCAAAATGGGTCAAACGGAGTCTTCCGCAGCCCGACTTACTGATCTACAGCTCTCGCATGATGGAAAAATAATTCAACGCCTTGGGATTGCGGTGGGTCTGTCTTTTTCGTTGTCCGTTAGTATTCGACAGCTTGCTCAGAAGACGTCGGTTATTCACGGGCTTTTTATTCTCATCCAAAGTACGGCAGGAGGCGTAACCACCGTCAGTGATGTGCCCACACTGAGTGTAGCCAGTTATATCCTCATATGGATTTATGACATTCATATCGGATCCAGGGTTTGTCTCAATGTGTAGACAGGATGTCATTTTAAAAGCCCACAGTCGATATCTAGTTCCGTTTTTTGTTCGCCTCGGCCATGTCCAGTTTCGTCTGATGATCCCGAGACCTTACCTTTGTTGGCAGTCAGCAATTCCGTGATATTGCTGGAAACGTTACATATATACACAAATGTCGTTGCGGAAGGAAAAAGGAGGAAAGAAAGAGGATGTTGGTACGTCAGATTCATAATCACCGGTAATCAGGGACCTGAACTAGCATCCATTTTGGGTTCTAAAGTCTACGAATCCATTCAGAAAGCCGGTAAGAACAAGAATCAAGGTCGTGAAAAGATTGCAAACCACCATGATTTACCCGAACTACAATTGTACCGTCACCGTTGTCAAGATCCAGCCAGTAGCAAAGGGGACAAAGCTGGTGAGTACGAGTTGAGCTTTGGTATGGATGTAGAATGATGATGGGGTCTAGTTGTGGAAATTTCTTTCGGGCATACTCGGCGCAACCCGACTTTGGCCCGTGCCAACGGTCATCTATCCCGTTTAACGTGTTCACAAGATTCTCCAACACTCCATTGAGCATCGGATGTTGAAAAGAGGCGACCAATGGACCGAAAACCATCCGTAACCAAAAAAAAAACTCATGATAGAAGCGAGGGCGTATATTGGGTGGACCAATCTGAACTATGACCACTTTGTTGCCTAACATGATGTTCTTGATTTTAACTATCATGACTCGGCCGATCGACCAGAATGGGCCCGAAAGATAAACGAAAAAACGTACCATCTCCAACGCTGACATTAACATGACCAACAAGAATTAATATAGTCCCGATCTCCGTGTTTGCGTTTGCTGTATTGAAATTGATGGGATTGCCGCCGACTGTCCCTGTAGTTGTGAGCAGAGAAATTGTTGTTGGTGACGCTTCAGTTGAGGTGGTACCATCGTCGCCCGAGTCTTGACGCGCAGGACACTGTCGGGAGAAGCCTGAAGAGGTGACTGCAGCTTGGTTAGCGCTGGTAGATGTAACATTCGATGGTCGAGTTGCTGTGGACGAGCTTATGGAGGTTGAAGAGGACTGGAGTGATCGGATGTTATATTGGGTGCCATCGGGGTGGGGAGAAACATGCTAAGGCACTGAACGCCTGAACAGAACTTGTGCTGGGTAATGGAAGGGAGACAATGATGGTTATACTCCCAATTGATACATTTTCGACTCTGGTTGATGATTTGTTGAGCACAGTAATGAAAATATACAAATTTGAGTTATTGACTCAACAATCCTGGTAACTATCATGGCATTGGTGACTCTGTTGGATAGTCAGGCGCTCTGTATCGGGGAAGTAGATCGAACATTGTGGCCTACGCACGTCAAGTCGGTACTTCCGATTCTTGTGTTCATGTTCGCGAGGTTGAGTCGTCTTGGGGAAGCTGTCGAGCGCTCATTCAACCTCGTTAGGCCCCAGAGAATGCGACGTTTGGTATGTACATTTGCTCCTACATCAATCCCACCACTACCGTCATCATCGTCTCCATCAGCCCTCCTCATAAGACCCAGAGAGCGCCGTTGGCAGAATCTCAGTTTACCGCAGCCTAGAGCCCAAGACCTATTCATACAGCCTTATGCTGTATATTAGCACGACACTCTAACCAACTGAGTAAGCTGGCCATACCTCCCTGTGTGCCTTCGCAATGTCATATCCCGCTCCCCCACTCTAAACACCATACACCTTCCTCGCATTCTCCCTCCCAGCCTCCAACACACTCGCACTATCCCACCCATCCACCTCTCCAATCCCCTCTTGCTCCCTTAAAACACCCGAAACAAAACCGGCAGTCTAAGGAATCATTGTACTATGGCTCAACGGGAGACGGTTGCCCGATAACGAAGAGAGAGAGGTGTGGGTGTTGGCTAGGACCACGTAGGGGGCGTCTATCGCTAGGAGGATCCACAGGTCGGAAGGGGGCATGTGGTGGATGACGGAGGAGGTGTTGAGGTTTGTGGTGTATGTTATTATGCCTGTTGGTGGATTAATAGAGAAAAGAAGGATGGGAAATACCTGTGATACCGATGTAGAGGTTGGAAAAGTGAGAGAGAACATGGTGTGCTAATTATGGGGTGTCTGTGAAGCAGTGGATATGGATCTGTTGTACACTTCATGGTTGAGATGTCGAATCAAGTAGAAGATTAGCAACACGAGTGACGCACTAAGTGATCTTTGGGGACAATCTCCTTCAGTATCCTCTCAGTATCGTCATTTGCCTCTTCCGTGTATATAGCTGATGGTTTCCCGAGTCGGACTGCGTGGCAAAGTTGACGGGCGAAGACTTCCCGTTAATTTTCTCGGAGTTGTTGTAGTGATAGTCGGGACTCATTCCTCCCAAGCCAACGTAGCGGGTTGCGTCATGGCTTCTAGTTTGTGCTCTGGCGTTGGTGAGGCGACCAGCAAATGTGTAAATTTTGTGTCAACTTTGTCTGTATAAATCTTTGCGTTGTGCCTGTTCAGACGATTCGTATTCCGCTCCTCTTAGCCAACCATTATAACTTACGGATGCACACCTCAAAAGACATTCAGCACCCTCGATCAAATGACAAAAAACAAACTAGCCAACACTCCAACCCACCCTACTTGACTCTCTATCCTCTTTCGTCACCGCCGAATCCGCAAGTTCCTTTCATAACCTCTGCACCGGTACTTCACATCGCACATCCAGGACCCGGGCTACTCCCCCAAGGGTCCGGCCCTCTGGAAGCCCAAAACTGGCCTCAAAAATGCAATTTGACTTGCCTAATTAGGAAGGAGGATATGCAATTTGGGCCGGGGGTCGTCACGTTTAGTCACGTCTGTCACCAGGCTGGACCTTGCTGGTACGCGTAAAATCCTTGCGAAAAGCGATAAAACCCTGATAAGGCATGATCAATCGCTGAAGAAGTGGAATTGAATGAAATCTGACTCGGAACGGCCTGCCGCCCTACCTCGGCATAGGCAGTAGGGCTGCAGGATGATCGATTTGGTCCTGAAAAATGCAAATTTGGGCCGGAAATTCTCCTCAAATGGCCTCAAAAATGCAAGATTGGGACGGAGAAATCGCGATTTTGGGACCCTCAAAAATGCAAAGTCGGGCCGGACCCATAGGGGAGTAGCCCGGGTCCTGCACATCCACAATCCATCTACCTTCCTCCCTTCGTACATTCTTGTGTTTACTTCGATACGCCTCATATATAGACGCGTGTGTCGACGATGGATACAGACGATGAAGAGGTTGGGGGGAAGGGAAGATAGGTTTGTCTTCGGTGATGGAGTTTTCCTTTTTCCCACGGTTTTTGGGAGACGCCGGTGGTGGGTCGCGTAGGTTCTGGCTGATGGAGGATGGTGAGGGAGTGATAATCGTGGTCGGAGAAAAAAATGGAGCGTTATATAATCTCGGAGCTAACACGTTGGGTTCTTGTACCCTGAAAGGAACCGGGCGCCGACTAAAGCCGATGACATGATACCTCCTTGAGCGCTTGTCTTGTAAACGCTATCCCCCATACCCTGCATCACACCCTGCACGACCAATACTAAACAATTCCACCTCTCATAAAAAACATCGCCCAGCCCACCTATTCCTACTTCGTATGAAAACATCGATTATCCCCCTACAAGCCGAGCCAGCCGCCTGTTGGACTTAACCCTCTCAAGACATCTTTACCCATCTCTGTTCTGGACACTGAACGACTTCACCATCCCAGCGTCTAACTCCGTCCTCTCCGCAACCAAAAACCCCCGCTAAAAGTGACAAAGCCCACCCCATCGACTATCCCGAGATCTGTATGTGTTAGCTGGATATTACGGATCCTACGTCACTTTGAAAGTGGGTATTGGAAGAGCAATAGGATGTGGATCATTCGATCTGGGAACCCCGATTTTAACAGTTGTGACTCTCACTACTTGGGAGCCCCTCAGCTGACCTACCAAGTCTTCTGAGTGTAACTACTTTAGGGCAGCTCGGAAGTTCTCAAATATCAACTCGTGGCAAATCGACTTGTCCAATAGCGGACAACTAGTATTTTTAGGCATCATGTACGAATGGTTCTCTACAACCACCTTCCTCACAACAACATCGTTTTTGGGACGACCATGTGCACATTATTATGGACATTCAAAAACCAAGTATATTACCTACCCCAAGAACCGATCGGGCATGACTTGTAACCCTCGCCAGACCCCTCAATAGTTCTCAGCTGGGTCCTTCGGTACGCTTCGAAGCTTACCTCTACATGATTTCATCTGTAGGTGGATACTCAGCTAATCTTTCTCGTATTATATCGTATGTCTCTCGACCTCATTCCATCCCAAATTCACATTCCAGTACTATTTTTCAGATCACTCAGCACTTGCACCGGTTCCACACCGCAAACTCGTCGTCTCACTGCTGACAATAATCCGAGTACCTACTGACTGTTCTGTCAACGTTCTGCACGTTACTCCGAGATATGTTTCGAGTCAATATTCGGAATCTGAGAATCGGGACCGGTGTTCAGTGTTGATTAGCTGGGTCTCGACAAGTGGTCACGTATGGAAGCCTATTGTCGCATTTTTCAAGGGTCATATCGGTATTCGTACCTCAATACCGTACCTATAACTCATGAGATAAACACTATCTGAGTGTTAAGGTCTCGGGACGGGAATTGATAGCCCGACACGGCCTGCAAAAAATGTAGGCAAGTCATACCTCAATACCTTAACCCCCGTTCTACCCAGTCCCGTTTTAATTAACCGGCAAGCCAGTGGACTCGGAAGTCTGGACTACGGCCGTCATTTCAAGAGAGTAGAAAATCTGGGTCCGACACACACTCCATTGGGTGGATTCGAAACCGCGGTTGTGAACTGTTATCGATAGTAGTCAGGCTCTCTCGCGGGGGTGTGGCAATGAAGTACTTGAATGATGGTCTAAATGCAAGGTATCCTACCTCCACGTACTTAATCAGGCGGGCTGAGCCGCAAGTCAAGATTAAATCAGACTAGCACAGACTACAGCCAGCAATTGACATTTCATAATAATCTGGTCGCTACGAGATGAGCAATCGTACTGTCATTGTACAGGGGACAATACCAGCTGAAACATCTTCCGTGGGTTCTGGTAACACAACCTCACTTGTCGCTGAGAGTGAAAAGGTCCGAGTCATAATTACAAACATCATGATTTATACCGGTACAGCGTCCGCCAGCAAGGGGACCCCATAAAGCTTGCTTGAAATTCTCCAGCTCATGTTCTAGAAAGTCGCCGGTCTCACCACTTGAAGGTATTCTTCTATCATACATGCCCCTCATTTCGAGTCGGAGCCTCTTAGACGATGTCCAGGTAACTGGAGCTTTGGTCAACGCTCACAGGTATGCGGACGAACATCGCGTTTGTATTCCGATTCGTAAGCTTGGGTGATCGTAGGATAAACGACATAAGCATATAGCGAGGAGTGAGGAGAAGATAATAGTTGTTATATACGGCATGGATCGAGATAACCACCAAGAAAGAAGGTCGGAACTCAGTTGACTGTCTTTACAAGTTGTTATGATCCCGAAGCTTACTACGGTCGCGATTAAAGGACTGAACTCGATCCTCCATCGCGACATTCATGATAGGTGCGTGGAGGCCTGGATTATTTTATGATATCGATCACCGTAGCCCACGCTGCTCGAATGGGCACGTCTTGGCTGATATCCATCTTGTAGATGAGCTCCCAAGGGTTGCTGATGGCTCCAGTGCCACTCAATGTCTTCTAGAGCCAATATTTCGATTATCAGACATGTAGTGTTGTGCTCCTCGCTACCCATCCCTCAAGTTTCTTTGATCCCGGTATCACATTCTGGATTTTGAGGTCAAGGTGGCGATCAATGACAGGTCTTTGTTCCCGTGCCATTGGTCAGCGGCTAGAGGTAATAATAAATCTGGCCGGCGGGATGAGGGTAAGTACACGGGATGTATCCCAATCGTCCACAGTTCACTTTCCCCACGCGGTTACGACAACTTCTCAGTTTCCCGACTTTTATTCTTGCAACAGTTCAAGTAGTATTTTATACCAAAACTTTCAAGATATACTCGGTAGAACCTGAAAGCGACGACCTAGTAAATACCCAGAACGGCTGTAGAGTGTAGGTGCTCAGTGGACTTGACAATCAGTAAGATTTCCCAAATTTTACTATTCCGCTGACTACTTACAGATCTATACCTGGCAAGCGAGATGATACAACACCCATACCTCCAATGATCCTTTTTAGATTTTTGTCATTGACAGGCTTGTACTCTAAGTTGAATCAATGATTGCGGCGACTCCTCAAGTGCCAATAGTATCTATACTTTTGCCACCTTGTGACTAGGGCTCCAAGTATTCGTAGGATTTCCCTTGCTCCATGCAATCAAACACAGGTAGGTGGCCTAAGTACCAGTACTGTGGCTCTAGTTAAATGAGAGGACCAACGTGCTATATTATGATCCAGCCGCAAAACGGTTGAGTTCGACATCTGACCTCCCGATCATCTGCGAGGTGAGTTAAAGGACAATGATGTGGCGTATCAAAATCGTTGGTTGGAAGTGTATACAATACAAAGGACATAAGAGTACGTGCAATAGGCTTCACATTTTTCGTACTAGACACGGGACACACACTTGTTATTAGAATGGAATGATGCAACCACCCGCATCCAAATTACTAACCGTACACATCTATGTTGACAGTGAGCAACTTCCAAAAGTCCAGAAATACCGGGCGACTCTCGTGCCCATTCGCTTCTTGGAGTTGTTCTTGCCCGAGAATTGCGGGGCATTCTAGTCCTGTCTTGTCTGCGTTAACATAGTATAGCGAGACGATATGATTCACCACCGTCGACATACTCACCGGACGGTCAATTTCACACCCAATGTGAATCAATCTGGTGTTTATAAACTGACATTCTTAGTCAATTCTTAGTCAATAAACCAAAGAAAAGGTGGAAACCAGGGATACCGACATTCACTGAATAGTACAAGTGTACCAGAGATTGCTGCGGTCTGACAGTCAAAATTTCGACCCGGACTTGAGGCTGATGGTCATGGGCCGTGTGAATCAAGTAGATGGTCGGTAATTTCCGAAGCCCTCGACAGACTACACTGTAAGGACTTTCCAAGGTGTTCCTGCCCTTGTACATCTCCAGTGAATGTTTCACTAGATGTAAAACTATGGGTACCTGTAATATCAATGTGTATGAGAAGTTCAGGTGAGGTGGCAAATAGATAGTGTCAGGTACATTGATCCCCCAATATCCAGTGGGCCGGGTCTTAGCTCACAGTAAGCTGTATTCCGCAACTTCGTTCCTATGGTACTTGGCCTCATTCGCTATCACTGTACCTTTCATGAATGGGGACCTTGACCATCTTGGAGATTTCCGCATGGTTGTCTTGGAGATCTCCAGGCTGATTACACTGGAGATATCCACTGCATCCCTCCTGGAGATCTCCAACTTGGCCCAGGACTGTGTTGGAGATTTCCACATCAACTGTGCTGGAGATCTCCAAGTTGACTGTGCTGGAGCCTGGAGATTTCCAGGTTGACTATATTGGAGATATCCAACTTCACATCCCGAAGGATTTTTGTCTCGGATCTGTTGGTCTCGAATCTCCAAGCTGCAAGGACCACAGTGTGAGGGCCATGACTAGCTACAAAGCCACAGTCAAGGGTGGAATTACTCGGGCTAACAGTGCATTTTGTATATTGACACACCACACAAGAATGTTGATGTCCTAAAGCGCTAGACGCTAGGACTCGGATGCAGAAGCGGCAGAAGCAGGAGTCGTCTAGCAGAGACGACGAGCAGAGAGCAAGAGCAGGTAGAAGAACTGGTCCCAATGACAAGTTAGATATATTTGAAGATAAAGAGAAACGAAGTTAGCTACTCACCTGGTCCCAATGACAAGAGGTCAAGATGAGGGACCAGGTGTAAACTACCTAGCTTATATACTGGGGTATGAGTTGTGCGAGAATAAAGACAGATAATAGGGAACAAGGGGAAAACAATAGGAGTCCAGGTATGGAATAAGAACAAGTCCAGAACGAGTAGTTGTTGTAAATAAAAGAACAAAGAGAACAAAGGAAACAATGGATGGGATAGGTTGTGAAGACAATGTGAAAGAACAAGGATGGGAAAGGAAATGATGGGAATGATGGGAAGAGGGGGACCAGGTATCTGGTAGGCGTCAAAGTAACAAATGGGCGTCAAAGTGACAATCAGGCACTAAAAGGGGAATGGGCACTAAGAAAGGAAAAGATAGGGGGAAAAGCGGCACTTCATGACAGTTGAGTGAATTTTACAGCAATGATACATCTTCTATTAGCCACAGTGTCATTTGTTCTTGCTCAAGCCACCTCAGTGCTGCATCTCAGTGTGCAATGGGGTAGGAGGGGGCCAATAGCAGGCCCAAATTATACCCAAGCCATGCAAATATTTGTTGGGAAGGGCCCCCTGCCACCCTCCATCATGTCACAAAACGATGGATATCTCCAATGCTTGGAAATATCCAGTCGCGACAACTGGCGCACGGCCAGAAATCTCCAGCGTGGAAATATTCTCTGGAAAAGGGACCTATTAGGTATAATCCTCACCACTGTAGGATTATACCTAATAGGTATCTTGAGGGGTATGGCTGAGGTGCAGCACCCACAACCAAACAACAACAAAAACGAGTTCCGAATCTAACCGATACCAAACCAATACTCTAACCCAACCCCCTTGGTCCGTATAGCATTCTTCGTTACCGTCAGTAAACTCCTTCCACAATGTCTGCACCGGTAACTCACACCACACATCCACAATTGCATCCAATCACTGCTCTTTGTACGTTCTTCAATTGACTTCGATACGCCTTGGATGTAGATGCAAGATGCGTTTGTGTGTCGACGATGGATAAGGACAATGAAGAGGTCGGATGGGCAGGGAGGACGAGTTTTCCTTCGGTCATGAAGTTTCCGTTTCCCCGTGGCTTTGGGAGGACAATGGTAGTAGGTAGTGTGGGTTCTGGCCGATTGAGGATGGAGCTCGGAGAATGGTGGAGGGGTCTAATCGCGAAGGTCGAAGGAAAAAACGGGGCATAATATAATCTCGGAGATAACGAGCCAGGTTCTATGTACCGTGAAAGGAGCCGGCCGAAACTGATGACATCTCCTAAATGCTGCCCTGCACGACTAACGCCCAACAATCCCACCTTTTATCGAAAACATCGCCCAGCCGACCTATTCCTCCTACTTCGTATCAAAACATCGATTATCTAACTACCGACTGAGCTAGCCGCCCGTTGGACTTGACTCTTGCGCATTTCCCCCTCACCTTGCCCTTACCCATCTCTATTCTGGATGCCCAACCACTTCACCATCCCGACGCCCTACTCCGTCTGCTCTACGACCAAAAAACCTTACTGAAAGTGGTAGAGCCCACCACATTGACCATCCCGAAATATTTAAGTGCGAGCTGGATGTTGCGGATCCGACGTCACTTTGAAAGCGGTTTTTGACGGTCGTTATCCACTCCTCGAGCTTCGTTGCATAAGTCTTTGCACACAAAGTAGGGTCTTGAATTGCCTAGCCCTCTTTCACCTACAGCCGACACGTCAATCATCAAATATATACCCAGGTCTACCGGATGTGCTCCTCGTTACCATCCCTCAAGTTTCTTCGATTCTGATATTGTACCCTAGATTTGGCGATCAAGGGAGTGATGGGCGGTGGGTGTGTACTCCCGTGCCATCTCTTAGCGGCTATGAGCCTAAGGCTCGAAATCAAGAAGATAATCTGTGATTCATCTACTGCTGGACACACGTGGAAAGGAAGATTCCGACGGAATAAATAGACTAGCTGAAGTTGGCTTGAAGGTTAATCATACGCTCTGCATCGATTATTCTTTACTGATTGTTCTCAAGTTGGAAGCGTAAATGATACTGGCTTGGCACTCACTCTTTCACAACCGGAAATGGAACTCCCTATTCCCGATCGATGCAGCGTGCTCCGCTTATAGCTCTCGGGATTGTAAACCCTATGAACGTGCAGATATCTATTGTGATTCACGAGTTCACACCACAGCGCAGAAGCGTGTTGTCCTGAAGGACGGTCTCGTGGATTAGTTCGGGTCGCTGGAGACTCCGATATTTATGGCATTCAGGTGGGCGTTCCTTCCATAACCCTTCGATCATTCACACTCTCAATAGGGTCACCACAGCAGTTTTAATAAAAGCCTGGAAACTCATGCTCCACAACTTTGATTAGGTCGAGATCATTCAATTTCAGAGGAGGATAAGTAGTCCTTCGGTCGAACCGCCTCCGGGGAGGCAAGTTAAGACTGCAAATTCCAAGCGAGCCAATTTCTCTTGGTGGAATCAAAAGTTAGTTAGAACCGAGGCCCAGTGATCTCAACTGATGATCGTCCACGAGGTGTCCTATGTTGCTGTGTATGGTTTGATAGGGAGAACTATCAGATCACGGTCATGTTTCCAGAATGTTCTTGGGTGTGGCATATGGGCGCTAATACCACACCTAGGCAATGTGGTTGGGCGTTCAGTGAATGGCAAAAGCCTCACATATACGAACAGCATGAATGAGGCACCCGTGATTTCCTTTCCTCTCTCACCTCCATCACCGACAATGAAATCCCACTTCTTCCAAGGCGCCAGGAATACAAGAATTGGTCGTAAAAGTGTCTTTCAGCATGTCGAAGGGAACGTGAATCACAATTACATCACCGGTACAACTTTCCAAGAGTGCGAGGGAGATCGAGTGATGGTATTCATAGTTACTCCCAAATGTTGCTGAATTCAAGCGTATTCCCCTCTTAGCCTAGGCAAAACCGGTATCGGGAGATCCTCGAGGGTGATGTGTTTTATTGCGAGCAGACTTACTCACGAGAGATGGAGATTGTGCTTCGGGGTGCCTCGACCACAGAAAGTAGTGCTGGGACAAGAGTCAAAATTGTGAAAAGGTTCTATAATGCTACAATCTACCCAAATAACAACTGCCCGGTTACTGTGGTCACGTTCGAGCCGAAAGAGGGCGGAGATAGGGATATTACACGACTGGTGAGTGTAAGTTGAGGTTTCTGAGGTCATAGGTGACATTAAGTTATAGTTGTGGGATAAACTGTATCAGTCATTCTCAGTCCGTCGGTAAGGTTTCCGATGCAAGAGTAGATGGTTTTTCAGCTGAACGTGGATTGTAGGTCACCGTGGCTTGTTCAGGCACTGGGGTTGGTAAGGTCAGAGATGCCGACGTTTATCTTCCACAAAGGTACGAAGAGCTCTGTAAGCAGCTAATTGCATGTGTTGACTATTTGAGGATACCAGAGCTGGTCAATGGATTGGAGTTCATGAACCGATATCTCGATGACGAGATTGTATTTCTCTACCTATGGTACACGCTGGTACGTCCATCACACCTTTTAGATGTAGGGGTTTGCTGAAAGGGAATTCAGCGAGTCGCAGTCCACACAGTCCGCGCCAATCAAACATTGACGTTTCGAGTGAGTAGACTATTTTAACGGTTGGCCTGGCTAAAAATAGCACAACAGGTGTCGACGTGGTTTGAAAATTGGACGTTCAATCCAAAAACCAAGTCTTGGCACTTTGACATTGCTTCCGCTTCCATCGTAAAATGGGAGGATGGTGGCAATTATTTGAATCCAATTCCACTTCCCCAAGGATCACAACCTCAACGAGTCATTGCCGACGACATCGCCACCTGCTTTGAGAAGACCTTTGGAGATATTTTGTACCTATACACGCCGTGGGGATTCACGTTCAGAGCAAACCTGTCAGATCACGCATCCCACGGTGTTTTAACATTCAGCTCTGTCAGTGAATATAGAAGTGGGATCATTGTCCACTTCCCTTCCACTCCATCGCCCGAATTATACTTTGCAAGTCAAAGTCGCAATATCACCGCCAGCTACTCCACGGAAGGTGTGTCATATTTATGGCCATTCATTTTATTTCTGATTAAAGTAGTCTCCTTGCGTGTCGACATGCAAATCCACAAGGCCCACACCACTCGATTGAACTTCTCATTGCGTCTTCCCTTGAAAGAACGTATTCGACTCCATGCCACCTATCTTAGCCAGTATGCCTCAGATGTGAATATTTTGACATGTAAGTGCTAAACCGATGCCCACTTCTGTCACGATCCCTCCTATTTTCCCCCAACAAGCACCCAAACCCACATTGAGTGCTAAACCATCATCTCGACTCACCTCATTTCCCCAAATATCTGACTCAACTCCATGACTCGAACGGGCCGACTCATAATCATTCATCACGACTCAGCGGGCCTGTTACCGTCTACGACTCACCATCTGTGACTCAGCGGCCCGACTCACAATCCCAGAACCATCCATCCCTGACTCCTCTCCGCCGACTCGTACA
This sequence comes from Marasmius sp. AFHP31, assembly GCA_024721195.1. Taxonomy (NCBI): domain Eukaryota; kingdom Fungi; phylum Basidiomycota; class Agaricomycetes; order Agaricales; family Marasmiaceae; genus Marasmius; species Marasmius sp. AFHP31. Next base: position 21,711 of record JANHQD010002674.1, read on the forward strand.
GACACTTGATGACTCATTCTAACCTGTAACCTAGTATAAAAGACTTACCTTGTACAGTACGATTCCTTAGCTTAACCACTTGGTCAATCCATAGTGAACACAGCAGAACAGACTTGATTGAGTGACTTGAGGGGCAACTGCGGTCGCCTTCCTGACAACTTCCACTTGGGGTCCTCACCTTCATTATATCCACATCTAGTTTTCATTGATGAGATTGGATTCTCCCTTGTTGGCAACTTGTCTCATACCCCTTCAACTACCCTCAGACCTGCATACCTGTTTGTACCACCTCTCCAATTTGAGTGCGTCAACAGGATGCACTGTATCCGTTATCCACTTCCCAAATCACCATTCTACTGGGCATCTGACCTGAAAGGAAGGCATGTGATCCCAGAGAACAATTGGGCAAGATATGGAATACCAGAGCTAGATGTTCAGACATGGATTGGATCTTACTGGGGAGATACTAGTAATGGAGCAGTTCAACGACACTTGTCCAGCAAGAAATATGGGTCGAACGGGAAACAGTACGCTCTTGATCACGGTTATCCTGAGTTGATCTATGGTGTGTGCCAGTTGCTTCTGCCGGAATCAGATAGGCACTTACACTAATTTAGGCAACCCTCATGAGAGGAGAATGGAAGAGCTGAGAGATTCAGACGAAGAGGTTGAAGATTCAGACAAAGAGCTAGAGGATTCAAAGGAAGACCAACATTTCTACTCTGGAACTCATCTCACATCCCCGCCCACATTCTCGCTTATCAATGCGCCTTCCGATCTTGAATACATGTGTGAGGAGGGACCTTCTATTACCACTCGTCTGGCCAACGGGCTCGGGTGCTGGAAGAATATGAGTGGTACGAGTATACCTAGACGTCGCACATGCATATTCTGATAGACTATTTCTTCCTCGCCGACACAGCTTCCGAACGAGAAGGCAAATCCAAGGCCGTGGGCCGGACCGACAATACGGATGGATGGGATTTTGTTTAGTCGGACAACTTGTAGTTTGTTTTTATTTCACGCCTATGTACTCTTTCTCGTCAACTCTACCCGATCCTGTACTTGTACTACAACTCAGATCGGTCGCCAATGTGTTGATGGTAACAACGTGTGAGGAAAAAGCCAGGATACAGATCATGCTTGGCCATTACTGTTATGACGATATGGCGATACACTCATGTCGATAACAGTAGTATGGGACAGGAGGGTACAGAGAAATGGGATATTCATCTGGCTGTATCTGAAGGTGTCCAATACTATGACTTACAAAAAGGTGAGAACCTGATTGACTGCTCATGAGGGACAAGTGCGATACTCATACGGTCTGGACCAGAGCTTGAATATGGAGACAGGGTGGTACCCGTGAGTCCAGGTGACATAGTCAGTGAATTAGCATCCACTGATTGTGTCTGTTTTGAGTAGTTCGGTAGCTCTTGACAAATGGCTCGAGAACAGTCTCCCGAGCACTCTGAGATATTTCTCTTTCAGGTTTAGTGGAGATAGAAGAGCACTGTCGCTGAGAGCTACAGCACGGCTGGTGGCGATCACCATTGGATCAAACCGCTGTTTGGAATGACACGGTACCGAAGAGTGGTTATAATGCTGTATACTTGATATTTGGTGCGGAGATTGACAGGCAGCGTGATCATCAGATTGGGGGTGAACTTTCGCTCATTGGCTGGTAGGAGTTCTGGCGGCCATTGAACGATGCAATCCAAGTCTTCCAATTCTAGGATGACGAGATATGCAAGTTTTCGAGCAAAAACCTTCACATTATTGTAACATAGGTTGCCGTTGCTGGTAATTACATCGAACTCGACCTGAGAGGGAGCTTCAGAAAAAAGGCGATTATGATACAACAATCAATAGCCCGATGAAGTAGTAGTAACACACGTCAGATCACCGTGTAGGAAGATATAGGCGACCGTTGGATCACCAGAAAAACTGCACTCACTTTATGATCAAACATAAGCGATTATACGGTTCGTGAGCGAATATGAGCAGGTGGGCTAAATATGAGCGCTCCCGAACATGCAGGCTGTGCATGAGCACTTGTGACCGGCCGTGAGGCTCCGGCCGGTTTGTAAGCGCTCATAAGCGCCTCTGAGTCTCACAGCCACCTTATGAGTGCTCAGAATCGGCTGTGAGGTTCATAGTCGCACATGAGTGCACATGAACAAATAATCTTTTTTTTTTCTCCACGAGGTAGGGTACGAGATTCTTACTATTGGTACTAGTACAAACAACATGGACTAACTTTTTTTTACTAGGACTGTGCAGAAATTGCAGTAAGACTCGGTGCAAGCAACTGCCGCACGCCAGGACGTGCACCCTGAGGGAACGTGATCAACTGAGGTCCGTGCACAACCGACGTCATGGTGAAGCCATCGGGCTGGAAGCACGGCGCTGGGTGCACGGACCACCCTCCAGGTCTATAAATACCTGGCGGTTTCACCAAACTTCATCCCCATCCCCTTCCCCTTCCCCATCCCCTTCTCTATACTCACCTCCATCCCCAGACCCATACTACTCGCTTACTAATGTCTCCGGTCACTCCCCCAAGTGGATACTACCGCACTCAAGGTACATTCTAGCTTTCGTATCCTGAAAGATACCACTAATACACTTAATAGCTGATGCCGTATAACAACAGTGCCTGGTGGCGGCTACCATCTACCCAGCATGGTGACGGTCATTGATAGGTAGTTGGATTTAGTTTATTAGAAACAATGTATCACGTCTAATACTCATCAATTGTATTCCGAGAAACATTCTGTGTCGACTAGAGTAGTTGGTCTGTCTCCGATGAATTGAGGGTTTTTTTTTTTGCTCTTTCCTAACATGATCATGATTGAATATGAGATATATTGAGTTCATGAACATACAGAAACATTGAAATGCTCGTGAGCGCTGTGAGCCTCGCAGGGCTTATGAGTGCTCATGAAAAACGAGGTGTGCTGTGAGCGCTCATGAGCAGCGCCAAGGTTCACAGTGCTTATGACCGCTCACGAGCGATTGGGGCGTTCATGAGCGATCAGAATCTTGTGACATTTGTTCTGGTGATCGGGGTTCACTTTCTTGTTGTGATTCATTGTTAGATGGAGAAACAGGAGGACGGGTCACGGCAGATTGGGGAGAACAAGAGGCACCAACGCAAATCAGGTGGAACATTCATATTCTCGAACGTGCCACCAAAGAGGAGCAAGTGGCTTTTAGGTAAAGACAGGGTCAAGGGTGTGAAAAGATTTGAAACCACCAGGACCTACCCAAACTATAATTGTACTGTCACTGCTGTCAAGATCGAGGCAGTACTAAGCAAAGGGAGACAAAGCACCCACGTGCCTGGTGAGTACAAATTGAGTTTTATTGTTGATGTAGAATGATGATGGGGACCAGTTGTGGAATGATTGTTTTCAGGCATACTCGGCGCAGCCCGACTTTGGCCCATGTTAATGATCACATATTCCGTTTGACGTGTTCGTAAGATTTTCTAACATTCCATTGAGTTATTGGGAGTTGAAAAGAAGCGTTCAATGAACCAATAACCATCAGTCACCAGAAAGAAACGCACAAGATAGAAGCGACGGCATGCATTGGGTTGACCAGGACAAATATGTGGCCAAACGTGATGTTCTTGATTTTAACTATCAAGATTCGGCCGACGAGTTCCTCGGATATTTACTGAACTAGGCCCGAAGACAATAACCGAAAAAGTGTACCATCTTCAATGCTGACTGCCATTAGCATGACCAAAAGAATCGATATAAATTCACATACCATGTCACGTACAACTCACGTACAGTCGCGTACCAATTCACGTTCATGATGGGCACAGCCACCACCACCCATATCATCCTGTAGACCTCAGGGAAATATTGTAGTCGCGCTTCCCAATGCCTTCAAGTACCCAACTTCTCATGTGGATTGTCATTGTATTGATACTTCGGCAGTAGCAGTTATATAGGCCGTTATTACCATTTGGATCCCACTCTTGCTACAAAAATCACACTTGAAATCTCAATTTAAGTGATTGTCCAGGGTCTCAGAAAGCATACAATAGTATAGTAGTAATATAGTAGGGTAAGAGAGACAATTGAAGTCTGTTGAACATACATAGTGCAACCCATAGATGGATGCAAAGCATTTCATGACTAAACTCAGTAGGCGGCCTAACAAGCAAACTGGGGAAATTGAGGTCTTCTCCAAGTCACTTGTATCACTCTCCTACTCACTTAGGCTCTCTGCCCCCTTGAGCACCTCAGTACCAGGATAAGCAAGTGATAATACCAGGTTCACTTCCCCATAATTGCTGGTGTGTATGAAATTCAAAGATGGCGTTAATTCTACGCCGCAATGACCACCATTGACCGGAGGCCACTTACTGAGGCCGCGCGCAAACCCGTTATTCCCACTTCATCTTTATGTTTGATTTCACCTCCTCACCACAGTTAGTTGCGTACTCACGTTCTGAGTCGCGTACCGAAAATCCTATTCACGTACCTCACGTACACTCACGTTCGTTGTGTACATTTTCACGTACCTCACGTACACTCACGTTCATACCCTCGTAGTCACTTATTGACAATATCTGCTCTTATAACTACCAAGCAACTCCAAAAGCCACTCATTCCTCGACTAGAAACCCTTTTACTTCATCGGGATTGATGGGAGTCTCCTTTGAGAGTATGCCAGCCCAAGGAATTATGGCCAAGCACTTTGAGATCACTGTCCGATGTTTGCCAACGACTCCTCAGAGCATCCATCTCCCTTACATTCAGATGAGCCAGTTCAAGAGAGCTCGTTGACTGGTAGCACTCGTGGGAATTCAACTCAATCTGGATTCTAGACGAGGTTGCTGTCTTGGCCCCGACCCCAGGCTAATTCACCAACCTCAACTCAATGGCTCATGGAAATCGTTAGAGAAACAAACTGTAAGCCCTCGTGAGCTATATCCTTTTGTTATGGTAAGACCGCTCTTTTGGGCAGCGCACCCCAAAAGACCGTTTACTGGGGCGAGACATTCTACAAACATTAAGTCTCATTCATATGATTCTGCATACCTATTCCAGCAGAACAGCCAGAAGGACACGTACATGGAGCACATTTTTAAGATGTCGAACGATGGTGGCTATGTTTCCAGAAGTTGTGGCTATGCTTTGCCATCAATTCACGTACCTCGTGTATCAAAGTGCTAAATTCACGTTCATTCCAGCTAATTAAGAATCCCTAGGATATTTTCACGCAACTCCAGGAAGTTGATCTGTTTACATGCCAAACAATATCACGTGTAGATAATGGGCCCAAATTGTAATTTCTTCTCTCTTTTCACCTTTCGCCCACAAGGACCTCTTTGTTATAACTTCAGTTGCTTTCACTACGTGGGGCCAGCGTTGAATGGTGCATGGATGCTAGTACATGTAGATCATCATGTCGAGTAATGGTTGACTAGGAATATGAACAGCCGAAGGAGCGACAGTCAGTAGTTTTGATAGAAATTCCAAATCGAGATTATCTACACGTGATATTATTTGGCATGTAAACAGATCAACTTCCTGGATTGCACGAAAATATCCTAGGGATTCTTAATTAGCTGTCACGTACCAATTCACTCCTCACGTACCGCGAAATGTACGTGAATGTGAATTTAGATAGGCCCATATATTCCTGATCTTCGTATTCGTGTTTACGCTGTATATTAGCATGATGCTCTAATTAACTGAGCTAGTCGACCATACCTCCTTGTGTGCCTCCACAATGTCATATTTTACCTCCCCCACTTCCCCACTCCCCCTACCACAAAGTAACTATAATCACCATACACCTTCCTCGCATTCTTCCTCTCAACCTCCAACACCTTCGCATCATCGCACCCATCCATCTCTTCATCCCCCTCTTTCCCCCCGAGAACCCCCGAAACAAAATTAACAGTCCGAGAAATCATCGCACTATGACTCAACGGAAGCCAGTTGCTCGATAACAACAAGAGAGAGGCGTAGATGTTGGCCAGGATCATGTAGGGGGCACCTGTTTCTAGGAGGATCCACAGGTCGGAGAGATGACGGAGAAAGTGTTGAGGTTTGTGATGAATGTTATTATGCCTGTTGGTGGGTGGGGAATGGGTTAGTAGGGAAAGAAGGAAAAGAGGGAGAAGGGTGAGAAGTGCCTGTGATACCGAAGTAGAGGTTGAATAAGTGAGAGAAGACGGTGTGTAAATACCGGGGTGTCGGTGAATCAGTAAATATGAATCTGTGGGGCACGCCGCAGTTAAGATGTCGAATCAGGTAGAGGAATAAGAACACGAGTGACGCACTAGGAGATCTTTGGGGCCGATCTCCAAAAATTTCTTGGTATTGTCATCTGCGTCTCTCGTGTGTATAGTCAATGGTTTCCCGAGTCGGATTGCATGGCAAAGTTGACGGCCGAAGACGTCTCATTGATTTTGTCGTGTTGAGTTGTCGTAGTGATAGTCGAGACTCAGTACTCATTCCTCCCAAGCCAACGCAGTGGGGGTTCGTCTGGTTTCTACTCTGCGGTCTGGGGTTAGCAAGACAACCGGCAGACGAGGTATATTTTGCGTACATTTCCTCCTTCGCGTTCCTAACTTACGGATGTACACCTAAAACTGACATTTAGCACCCCTGGCCAAACTCCAACCCACCCCACTTGGTCCGTCCATCCTCCTCCGTGGGCCTATCTAAATTCACGTTCACATACATTTTGCAGTACGTGAGGTGTGAATTGGTACGTGAATGAACGTGAATTTAGCATTTTGATACACGAGGTACGTGAACTGATGGAAAAGCATAACCACAACTTCTGGACACCAGGAAACATAGCCACCCTCGTTCAACATCTTAGATATGTACTCCATGTACGTGATCCTCCGGCTTTTCTGCTGGAATCGGTATGTCAAATAAGCATTTGAATGAGACTTGATGGTTTGTAGAACGCCTCACCGCAGTAAATGGTCTTCTGGGGTGCACTGCCCTTGAAGAGGGTGGTCTTTCCATAACAAAAAGGGATGGCCCATGAGGGTACATGAATGAACGTACTCACAACGAGCTCTCTCAAACTTGCTCATCTGAACGTAAGGTACATGTAGATGAGATGGATGCTCTGAGGAGCTCTTGGCTAATATCGGACAGTGATTTGGAGGTGCTTCGCCATAATTCCCGTGGACTTCCATCCCGATGGAGCAAAAGAGTTGCCGGTCGAGGTTCCAGGAATGAGTAGCTTTTGCAGCCGCTTGTTATTCATAAGAGCACATATTGTTAGTAAGTAACAACGAGGGTATAAACGTGAGTGTACGTGAAGTACGTGACCAACGTGAAATGTACGTAACGAGCGTGAGGTACGTGAAACTGAACGCGAGGTACGTGAATTTGGATTGCTAGTACGCAACTCAGAACGTGAAGTATGCGACTTGCTATGGTAAGGAAGAGAAATCAAACATGATGTTTGCATGTGGCCCCAGCTAGTGGCCTCTGGTCAATGGTAGTCATTGCGGCGTTGAACAATGCCATCTTTCACCTCAAATTTCATGCACGCCAGCAATCATGGGGAAGCTGAATCGGTATTATCAGTTGCTTATCCTGATTGTACTGATTGAGGGGGCAGACAGCCTAAGCAAGCCTGAGCGCAATGTAAACGACTGTGAATAGACAATTTCCCGAGATCATTTGTCAGGCCACCCACTGAGTTAGTCGCAAAATGCATTGTGTCCATCTATGGGTTTATGCTAGGTATGCTTAGTAGACCCTACTATGTTACTCCTACAGTATTTTACAATTTTTGGGACCCTGGACAACTACCTAGAACCTAAAGGCTCAGATTTCAAGCGTGATTTTTATAGCAAGAGTGCGATCCAAACCGTGTTAATGGCCTATATGGCCGCTAATGCCAAATTATCAATACAATTAGAATCTACCTGAGAAGTTGGGTCTTTGAGGCCAACGGGATGCGCAACTACGATATGCCCTGAGGTCTACAGAGTGATATGGGTGATGGTGGCTATGCACATCGTGAACGTGAATTGTACGTGACTGTACGTGACATGGTACGTGAATTTAGCATGCCCCCTCCTCCGTCACCGCAGAATAAGCAATCTCCTTCTACTTCACACACATCTGCAATCCCATTCACCTTCTCCCCTTCGTACATTCTGGAATTTACTTCGATATGCCTCGTATGTAGGTGCGAGATGCGTGTGTGTCAACGACGGATAAGAACGACGGAGAGGTTGGGTTTGTATTCCGTGGTAGAGTTTTCCTTTTCCGCCATGTATCCTTGGCGACCATGGTGGTGGGTGGCATGGGTTCTGGCTGATGGGGATGGAGGAGGAGTGATAATCGCAAAGGTCGAAGGAAAGAAACGGAGTATTATATAATCTCGGAGGCAGGAGCTAACGTGTACCGTGAAAGGAACCAAGCGCCGATCGAAATCGATGACATCTTTGAGCGCTTGTCTCGTAAACACTGTTCCCTTTACCCTGCACGACCCACGCCAAACAATCCCACCTTTTATCAAAAACATTGCCGTGCCCATCTATTCCTCTTCATTCGTATCAAAGCATCGATTATATAACTAACGACTGGCCGAGTTGGCCGCTTGTTGGACTTGACTCTGCCAGGACACATTCCCCCCTTACCCATCTCTATTCTGGACGCCCAACAACTTCACCATCCCGACATCCCCACTCCATCCGCTCCACGACCAAAGAACCCCCACTAAACGTGGTAGAGCCCACCACATCGACCATCCGGAGATATGTATGTGCCAGCTGGATGTTGCGGATCCGATGTCACTTTGAAAGTGGTTTTTGACGGTGGTTATTCACTCACTCGAGCTTCGTCACGTAAGTCTTCGCACACAAATGGTACGATCTTGAATTGCCTAGCCCTCTTTCTCCTCCTAGAGTCGACACGTAAATCATCGAACATATGCCTAGGTCTATGGGTTGTGCTTCTCGTTACCATCCCTCAAGTTTCTTTGATCCCGATACCGTACTGTAGATTTGAGAGTGATGGACGGTAGATGTATACTCCCGTGCCATGTCTCAGCGGCTATGAGCCTATTTTTTTTATTTTTTATTTTTTTAAATTGGGATTTACACCCCCCTTAGGACCCATAGGATAGCAGGGGACCTGTTGTACAGTTGCTATGACGTGCCTACTGACTGAACAACAGCGTATCAGGACGACACCAGTACGATGAAACCTTTCGGTGACAACTCATGGTATGGCCGTATTGATACGGCGAGAACTGGACTTCACGTGCTATGTCGAGAATTTCCAGACTAGCACGGAGATAGAGCCAGGCTCGAGGATATATACTAGGGTGTCGAACGTGTATGGACAGCCAGGACGACGCTGCAAACCTACACTAGCGGCCTTTCCTGTAAGGGCACGATAATGATTCAAAAATGCGATGTCTCGCATGACAAGGTTGAAGTAACATAGGACTGACCGGCCCATAGAGCACAGGAATAGTTCCGAGCCGTGTTGTTGTATTCTGAGACACTGGGGTATTCAGAGCACAACGACTCCCCCAACGACTCAGGATAGCGAGCTGGTGTGTAGTTTTCATGATAGAATGGCCCGCGTAGTGTCGCCCAAGGGTAAACGATAGGTGAGCTATGGGTGTGGGCGCTGGCCAGCCACTGATACTGGGCCGCACATTATGGGCATCCTAGTCCAGTAGAAACCGGGACCATTCACCATGATAGCCGATGCCTTCGAGAACCGTCATGGTTGCTAGCTAGCGCTAATGGGCTGGGTGCTGTGGCGTTCGGTGAATGGCGAAAGCCTCACATATACGAACGGCATGAATGAGGTACCCGTGATTTCCTTTCCCCTCTCACCTCCATCACTGACAATGAAATCCCAGTTCTTCTACCGCGCGAGGAATACCAGAATCGGTCGCAACAGCGTCATTCAGCATGTCGAAGGGAATGTGAACAACAATTACATCAACTGTACAACTCTACAAGAGTGGGCAAATGATCAAGTCATGGTATTCGTTTTTTTTCAACTGTTAGCTGAATCCAAACATATTCTTCCTAGCCTAGGCAAAACCGATATCGGGAAATATTCGAGGGTGATGTCTTCTATCGAGAGCAGACTTGCTCACAGGAGATGGAAATTGTGCTTCGGGGGGCCTCGACCACGGATAACGGTACTGGGACAAGAATTAAGATCGTCAAAACATTCCATACGGCTACAATCTACCCAAATAACAATTGCCCGGTTACTGTGGTCACGTTTGAGCCGAAAGAGGCCGGAGAAAAGAATGTTACACGACTGGTGAGTGCGAGTTGAGGTTTGTTGCATATTTAGAGGTGACATTGAGGTACAGTTGTGGGAAGAACTCTATCGGTCATTCTCGGTCCGTAGGTAAGTTTGAATCTGACGCAAGAGTCTATAGGTGATTAGCTGAACATGGAGCGTAGGTCACCGTGGCTTGTTCAGGCACTGGGATTGATGAGGTCAGAGGTGCCGACGTTTATCCTCCACGACGGTACGAAGGACTCCATAAGAAGCTAATTGCATATGTTGACTGTTTTCGGATACCAGAGCTGGTCAATGGATTGGAGTTGGCGAGCCAATATCCCGATGAAGGAATAGTATGGCTCTACCTTTGGTACGCGCTGGTACGTCCATCACACCTTTTAGAGGTAGGGGTCCGCTAAAAGGGAATTCAGAATGCTGCGGCAGAGGCACTCCGTGCTGATAAGACATTGACGTTTCGAGTGAGTGGACCATCTTGAAGGTTGGCCTGGCTAAAACAGCACAACAGGTAGCGATGAGTTTTTTGTATTGGACGTTTAATCCGAAAACCAAGTCTTGGCACTTTGACATCGCTTCCGCTTCCATCGGAGAATGGGAGGATGACTTTTTTGTGAACCCAATCCCACCTCCCCAAGGATCACAACCTCAACTCAATGCCGACGATATCACCACCTACTTTGAAAAGGCCTTTGGCGATGTTTTGTACCTATACGCGTCGTGGGGAGGCACGTTCAGAAGAGACCTGTCGTATTACGTGGCTCACGGTATTTTGACATTCGGGGCTGTTGTCAACTATTTGGAAGGGATTGTTGCCCACTTCCCTTCCACTCCATCCCCCGAATTATACTTTAATAATCGAAGTCGCAATATCACTGCCATCTACTCCATGGAAGGTATGTGTCCTATTTGGGGCCATCCACTCTACTTCTAATCAAACTAGTCCCCTCACGTGTCGACATGCAAATCCACAACATCCAAAATGCTCGTTTTAACCTATACTTCTCGTTGCGTCTTCCCCTGAAGGAACGTTATCAACTCCGTGCCGCCTATCTCAGCCAGCATCCTTCTGATGCAAATGCCATAACATGTAAGTGCTAAACCCACATGGACCTCCACTCCAATTCTTCATCTTGATAAAATATCCACATCCAGATTTCATTGATGAGATAGGATTTTCCCTTATTGGTGATTTATCTTGTACCCCTTCGACCACCCGCAGACCCGCATACCTCTTTGTACCACCTTTCCCACTCAAGTACGTCGACGGGATGCACTGTATCTGCTATCCACTTCCCGAACCATTATTCTACTGGGCGTCTGATCCGGAAGGAAGGCATGTGATCCCGGAGAACAATTGGGTGAGATACGGGATACCTGAGCTAAAGGTTAAGACGTGGATTGGATCTGTGTGGACAACCAATGAATATGACCTAGCTCAGCAACAGTTGGTCAGCAAAAAATATAAGTTGAATGGGAAGCAGTACGCTCTTGATCACGGTTATCCCGAGTTGATACATGGTGTGTAGCAGTTGCCTCTACCAGATTCAGATAGGCACTGAAACTACTGTAGGCGACCCTCATGAGCGGAGAGCGAAAGAGCTTAGTGATTCAGATGAAGAGCTTAGCAATTCAGAGGGAGAGCTAGAAGATGTAGAGGAAGACAAACATCTCTACTCCAGAACTCATCTCACATCCCCGTCCACATTCTCGCTTATCAATGCGCCTTCCGATCTTGAATGCACGCGTAAAGAGGGACCTTCAATCACCACTCGTCTGGCCAAAAGGCTCGGGCTCTGGGACAATGCAAGCGGTACGAGTATTCCTAGACACCACACATGCATATTCTGATAGACTATTTCTCTCTAGCCGACACAGGTCCCCAAGCTCTTGAACATAAAGGCAAATGCAGGGCCGTGAGCCAGACCGATAATACGGATGGATGGGATTTAGTTGAGTCTGATGACTTGTAAATTGTTTTGTTCAAAACCTATGTATTCCGAAGGATGATCACACTGAGATCGACCTCAAAGTAGGCTTTTCGTAAACAGTGAATACGACAAATCACAGGGCACCTCGACGAAAGTGGTTCGCTGGAGGTGTGGAGGATGGCATAGACGACCGTTGGATTGAGCTTAACATATGTTTTTATACAGCCTCACGCCGTGAGTGAAAATATAATCTTGTCTCAGTGACAAAGAAAAACGGGTGTTTCGGCCGTAACAGCTACACCAATCAGTGGTTCTACTGATTCACTGGAAGTGGTCACGCTTCCCATCCATGGTTAGTACGTTCAAAATCCTCGGATTGGGGCTGCCTACGAATACAGTGAACATCGGAAAGAGGTTGCTGAAGTTATAACACTTATAGCAAGTCCACAGTAACCCGAGCCCTCCATCTCCGAGGTTTCCCTCTCATTGGTAACGGATAGTTCGATGTTGTTTTCTACGGCGAGAGAAATAGGGCCAAAGGTTTCGAATACACACAAAAGCGAGCTGTTACAGTGTATCTGAAGGTTGAACTTGGAGCTCCAGATCCTTGTAGAACGGACGGACTGAGATGGTAACGAATGGGCTTTATCTTGCCACCGAGTAAATCGGTGGGTCTTCTCAATGGTTTGCGTCCAAAGTCTTCCATGGATTTATAATCGATACTCGTCATTTGAGTTCTTCAGGTTTCTCTGGTCATCGAGCGGTTTCTGTGGTTTTGGAACGGGTAAAATCAGTGCGGGGACACGTATCCGTATGTTAACCTAGAGTCCAGGACTATTTCTGCCTCCACTCTCCCCTTCTGGTACACTACGATGCCTGCCATGACGACGGACAGAATGAAGAGAGTGACCTACACTCTGAAGATAAATGTGAAGGTAAGAATGTGGTCACTAGTGGGACATATCGAGAGCTCAACCATCGAGGTAGCGATCAAACGGCCCGAAGCACAAACGCTAGCATCAGTCCAAATTAGGATGGGAGCTACTCGTTATCCGACCGGTTGTTTACAGTTGACCGGCCCTCAAGCTTCTCCGGCCAGCTTCGGTTGGAGTCAGGTCCTTCCTTCTCTTTTCGCTTCCACGATCTCTTCCCTTCAGGTCTCTTTTTTGTTTCCTTCTACCCGATCTCTTTGGTGACTGCGACCCCGCAGTCTCAATACTTGTCTTGAATGCTATAATCACTTGTAGAAAACAAACTGGATTTGGCACGGAAGGTCCCGGTTCTCGGAGCAGTGGATGGATGGCATTTGGAAGGCCACGGTACTAATTGGTGGTGCGCACTCATTTCTCATTTTGGACGCTACACACTCTTTGATGCCTGCCTTTTTGACTTTCCTTTGGCCCTTTAACCATGCTAATATCCTTTCAGTTGCTCACAGTCATGCACATCGCCCGAGGTCATAAGCAAGAAGGGAACCACAGAAGACACAAATACGGATTCAACCTCCCGATCTTTGTGGTGATGTTTTGCTCTTGTTTGTTCAGACATGTGTCCCTGGGATTGACGCCTTTCAAACACGCACAGCCGTTTTGCTTAGCCCTTTTAATTTTGAATCCCTTCCCCAGTCTCCCATTGCTTGCACTCGTTCTCAACCTTTTTTACTCCCCAAAATTCACCGTGTCCCTTATGACTCATGTCTCACTCAGTGGGTCTCTTGTCTTTCTCCAGCCAGTGTTCTCGTCCCTCGCATAACCCCCCTACGCGGAACCAACGGTTTCCCGTGCGGTATTCATCTCTTCTCATTATCCTAGATCGAACGACGCCTGCCTTTCGCTGGTTTTCGTTCTGATTCAGGTCTTTGCAACAGCATCAGGTGCTGCCTATCTTATATTTTCCTTTGTCTCGAGGTGAAGTTGGTTCGTGTCCAAATTGGAGGAACTGTGCTCATGCACGCAACTCTTCTTTTGACCTTCGACTTTTTACATTTTTTATAAACTTGACTTGATTGACGTCGTCTTTCGATTGCAATCTCTAGACCTTGCTGTGTGTCCCTTTGCTCCATCACCCGTTGTTTTTCCCCCGCATGAATGCATGACCCTCCTTCACCTCTGGATCTGACCTGGCTGACCTGAGTCGTCCTCTTTTTATCCCTCTCATGATAACACTAGGCACTCATTTTCACTCCCATTAGCCCACAGCCACTAGCTGATTCAGGGCTTTTCTGCTCCGACTTGCTTCCCTCTCGATTGAGCTCCTTCCACGCTAGTATGAGTCGCAATTGTAGAGAGACCATACCTTCTCTTCACTCTGCTTTCCCCAGTTCATCAGCCACATCTGTTGTATTGACACTTTTGGCACCTTGCTTCACATAACCGCCTACGCCGTCATAGGTCTCGGTTGTGCCGTGTCCACCATCCAATTGGGATGGTCTATCTTCTTCGCTCGACAGGATAATTTACCTGTGCGCGTTGTTCGCATGATATTTTCATGAACTGGTGATTTTCATTGCGACCCATCGCTGTTTGTGACGGTTGTTATCGCCGTTATTTTCTAGGTGTCCGCTTTTGCTGCTCTGCCACTGTCTCTCATCCACTCACCGGCTTAGAAGCTGGCTGCAGTACATCTCCAATGTCTCCAAGGCCAAAGGCCTCTGGGAAAACCTGACTGGTGAAGACAAGGATATTCCTCCTCTTGAGGACACTGTCACCACTGAGACTGTTGGTACTGGTGCTCAGGCCAGTAATCGCACCATTACTACCCCTCCCTCCGAGTCGGAAATAGCCGAGTGGAATGCTTAGCATTCTCCTTGGAAGAAGGATAGCAATATGCTGAAGGGATTCATGCAGCTCACCATGACACATGAGACGTACATTCCTATTAAAGACATGACAGTGGCTGATGCCTGGGACTATCTCAAAGAAACCTATGGCAGGCCAACCCTCTCCAACATCTATGGGGATTTCCTTGAAGCTGCTACCTTCACCATTGATCAGAACAATCCCCTCGGCTCCATTGCCAAACTCCGGACCTACTTCAAATGTCTTGATCCTGTCGATGTCATCAGTCCCGAGCTTGTCAAAGCTCTCATCCTTGTGCAGGCCATCCCTAAGGTCTGGGAAGCTGCCGCTTCCAAGTGTCTTCACAACTTTTATCATGAGGATGATCCAAAGACCGACCAAGAGTGAAAAGATGCAGACCCTGGTAGGAAGCCAGCCCTTACTCTTAACCACGTCCAAGACACTATCATGGTGGAATATGAGCGGTTGAACCCTCAAATCACCAGTCGACTCACTGCAGTCAAACACAGTGGGACCAACACTCCCTCATTCCAGCAGCAGCAGCACCCTCACCCTCCACAGCATCAACAACAGTGTGGGCAGCAGCAGCAGCAGAACAATCAGCAGCAGCGTGCTCCTCCTTCGAACCAAGAAAAAGGTAAGAAATAGAAGCAGCAGCAACGATGCACGTGTGGTGGCATCAACAGGGATGCTGGCAACTCCGGTGGCAATTGCAGTGGCAACCGCCCTCATGGTCATTCCCATTTTGCCTCCGTGGCAAGTACCATTACTCCACCCTTCTCCTCTGTCACAAAGTACAAGGATTGGGTTGCATTGAATGCAATCGAGCAGTCCCTCCGTGCTGAGATCGCTACCGAGCCTGACAACTTGTGGGCCGGTTATCGCCCTCCAAGCACTTGGGACGAGACCTATCTGGATCTCAACTTCAAGGCCGTGTCACACTTTTCCTCTAGCTGTGCTAGGGGATCACCTCCTCCTGCAACCTTCAAAGGTTCTTGGGATGAGTTGTGTGACAGCACTCTTGTCCAACTGCCTCTGGCAAAGAAGAAGAATCCTGCAACCATGCAGTTCACAGGGTTCAAACCTTCGGAGTCAGTCTTTGAAGATGTTCGTGAATCTTGCTCACTCACTGACAGAATTGGTGCTCCCAAGACGGCATGGTACCTTAAACTGCTCAAAGATCTCGTGGCGACTGAAGCCCGCGGCACAGAGCAACTGGCAAGCAAGGCCTGCTCCTCCCCCCAGGAATGTATTGGAGCTGTTGTGTCCATGTCAAAACATACTCTGGAAGACGCAGATACTGCTCTTCTCATTCTTCTAAATGTTCTCATAGTGTGTAGAGATGGGAGATGGTAATGACCTAACTTCTCTTTTTGGTGATGATGTTGACAATGACATTGCTGAAGCTGCAGGGGTTGAAGAAGACGTTCCAGACAATGTCTCTCTTGGATCTTTCTACAATGACCCGTTAGTCCCTTATCTTGACCTGTAACCCAACACTGATAGCACTCCACAGCAATGCTCTCAGTTAGTTTCTATCAGTAGCCACTTTTGTAGTCGTGGTAGTGACCTGGAGTCACTTGTACAATATTCATATGTGTTGAACATTTATCTCATTGCCTGTCCACAGTGTAAGGGAAAGAAGTCCAGTAATGCACAGGGCTGGCTATTAGATTCCGGTGGTTCGTCGCACTGTAATCATGATATGAATGACTTTGCTGAATATCTGCCCCTTAATAATGGTTCAATGGTTAATACTGCCGATAAGAACAACCCTATACAAATAAAGGGTAAAGGGACTGTCTTCATCAAACATCATGTTGAAGGACAAGACGGGAAAATGTCAGAACATATTTCACGTCTCTATCCTGTCCATTACATACCTCAGTTGGATATACAGCTACTATCCCTGGGTGAGTTCCTTCAAGATGGACTTTCTATTCGTGGAAATGCAAAGAAGTTAGCCTTCTACTCATCACAGCGAAATCAATTGCTTGTTTGCTATCCTCATATGCCTGGTCAAACCATTTACTGGGTTCACTCACAGAAAGCTTCTTCTGATAGTTTATTGGCCAAGTCCATTTTTTACAATGTTGACTACAATATTGAGCACAGGCGTTTTGGACATCCTTCAGATAAAGCCCTGGATAAAGCTTGGAACCATACACAGAAACTCTCACTTGACCTTAAAATGTGCACCAAGAACACTCCTCTATGTTGTGGTTGTGCTGAAGGCAAAATGCATGAGAAATCGTTCCCCAACTCTAAGTCTTGAGCTGCTAGAGTTCCTTCAAATGCACATCTGCTGTGAAGGCAGAAAGATCTTGATCGACCAGCAGGACTATTTACGGAAGGTCCTTGAACATTTTGGCATGCAGAATGCGAAATTTGCTACCACACTGCTTCCTGCAGGCTATGTGCCAATGCCTAACAATGGTCCAGTCAATCCGGCTATTCGTGCCAAGTTCCAGTCTGTAATTGGATTGCCCCTGTACATTATGCTGGGCACACGTCCTGACATTGCCTATGCTGTTACAAAGCTTTCTCAGTTCTCTGCAAACCCAACCAAGGAGCACCTTGATAAAGCTCTCTACATCTGCCACTATCTCGCTGGTGAAAGGATTATACCCTCACTTACAATGGTAATTCCAATGGAGGCAGTTGTCAAGCTTCCTGGATTAGATTGCTACTCTCTGAACTTGGAATCAACTTGGGTCCTTTCCCAATCTGCGATGACAATCAAGGCTCGATATTCATTGCCTCAAACCTAGTTCAAGAATGCCGAACCAAGCACATTGATATTTGGTATCACTATATATGATTGTGTGTCAAAGACAGCAAAGTCAAGTTGTATTTCATCAAAGGTGTCTACAATCCCACAGATATGTTCACAAAGAATCTCGGTCATGAGAAGTGCTTATGGTTCAGAGATCACCTTGGACTGGATTTCTACTCGTCCACTTGATTCGCTCAGATGTGCTTTTCAGCTGCACTTAGCGAGGGGGTGTGATGAATTTACAGCCTAGATGATAATCAGTCTCGGTTCACTTCTCCCACACTATGGTTATGCAGAACAGTACTTAGTGACTGTTTCATTGTTCACTATGCTCCATATGTACAATCACTATGAGATATCTCTTTATGGTAGTTCTATTCACTCTACATGTATATAAGCTGGTAGTTCCCTACATGAAGCTACAGTGTGCTTGAGCTTCTATGTCTTGCCTTTATAAGTCTCTCAACTCTCCTGGTAAGTAGTAGTTGTAGTAATGTAGTAGTCCACTGTACTAGGTGTCATGCCAGCTCAACATGCCAGTGAAGGAGTCAGGACAGACCAACCTATCCCCATAGGTAACGACCAATGCATCCACATCAAATATCTGAGCATAGTACCAACCCTGGGTTTTAGATCTTTCTTTGCTTGTTGGTAAGTAAACAAGCTGGACTTTGAGCACAAATAGTGGTGTATGTATGCGTTTCGTGTGTACATCTTCAATTTCGAGGATTTTGTAGTTTTGATATATCATGAACCTGATATAGTTTACTGTAAGCTCAACAAGCTGTACCATGAGCTTAAAATTCTGAGAAAGCACCTTGGAGTAGCTAGGAGCCTCAGACTGAATTCCAAGTCTTCAAATCTCAGCCAATTGCACTGGAACAATAAGGCAACTGACTGTGACTTTAATTCATGAGAGACTGGCAAGGTTCTCCATGAGAACGAACACATGTATGCATTTTGGATGACTCATGAAACATTGTAGCGGTAAATTGGAGGCCCACGAGAATGACATGAGCTCATAACAACCAAGGGTCCACAGTGAGATGTGGGGTTTCTTGACTTAAAAGCTCCCTTTATCTGTGTTGTTATATACACTAGAAGATTGGTTGTAGCTCCTGCTTACCAACTCCCTGGTAAACAGTCAAATCCAATGAAACCTCACAATGGGTGGTTGCCCTCCCAATGGTTTTCCCTATCATCATTCTTTATTGGACATTCCCTCGGAATTGACAATGACACTGATTCGGTGCTCACCCTTTTGGGGGTGAGAGTTGGACTCATAGCTCCCCATCTACATGTTGGTCAAGTACTGGTATTATATTGCCTTATTCGCTCACAGCTTCAAGATGGAATCCTCAGTGCCCTCTTCAACCATTCTATTTGAATAACCCCTCTTTGTACTTTATGCATTGTGATATATTTACTCTCATAGCATTCGGACTTTAGTCATGATCCTCAGGTTCACAATGAAGTAGGAGCATGTGGCCTTCAAGACAGCCTCTCAGATTGAGTGACAACCTTGCACAGGCCCTGATTCTGGTAAAGCTCCGTTGATCATTCTTTTCACTTGTGCATTCCCAACACTCCACACTTCTATTAGGGCTTTCACAACAGCATTGATGACACCTCAGTGGGAACTACAGCACTATTTGCTCTAGCAGTTGGTTCGACGCGGCAATAGATGAGTGTTCTAGTCCACAGACACTCACACTGACACATGTTACACATTGGGCAGCAAAGGTGAGGCAAAAACTTGCAGTGACCCAGGAGTGAATGAAGCAAGGGTCAAAACATTGCTGCATGCACACATGAGGGTAGATCAATATAAATGTAAGGGGACCAATTCAAATGTATACCCAATTCAAGTGCAAGGTTAGGTAAGGTGGAAAAACTGTTTTTCCAGGGTAGAATATACATAGGGGGCTCTACATCCCATACAGCTATAAGCCAATAAACACTTCACACTCACTTCTATACTTGAAGCTAGACTCTTTCCACACATAGACAGTACAATATCTATCATCTGTTCAACATATTTATACTCCAATAGTAGCAACCTTGTTTATCACCAAAGATACAAATCTTTTGGCATCGGGCACAAAGGCCTAACTTTCTTCAAATCTGACTTTTACTACCTTGCAGATTGTTACATATACTGATGACATCCTCTGAGCTTTGACCACAATTGTGTTTGTATCTACAAAAAGTTTGATGACCTCATGTGGAATACAATATGCTTCTCCAAAACACATGTTCGCTGTAGGTAAGCATGCTTTTAAGACTGTCAAAAGGCTCCAGGTTTCTCCAAACTTGCTCTTTGCTGAGTTCTCTACATTTTCTGATGCTCGCGTACTGATATCTACTGTAGTGAAAGTAGGTTTCGATGCCGTTTGGAAGCCTACACATGTCATCCAAAGTCCCTACAGGTCCATATAATACAGGTTTGACTCATTCAAAGCCCCCTATGCACTAGCATAAGTGAGTTGGCTTCTTATAACTGGGTCTTTCCACATTGTTACCAGTTCACCCACCATCACCTGTCCTGCATGATAGCTCTCCAGTTTGCAGCTAGTTACAGCACTGATACACAATGGCTATAGTCCTTATACCCTTGTGCACACAGGCCTTGAAACTCCAACACCATCAACCAAACCTTTGCCCTCTCCTGCACTTAAACTTCTGGGTCCATATCCAATCCATAACCAGGTGGAACCAAGCTTGCAACTGATGAGAAGGTTGAATTAGAGCAAAAAAATTCCAATAAAGACAATAAGGGAGTGATTGTAAGGCTGTGAGACTCAAACATCTGTAAGAGATAGAAAGCAGGAAGGTCCTCAAATCATAACATTCACGTCTGCCTAAATACTACATAGGATAGGGTCTATAGTATAGGTAACTACAGTAATAAAGAGGATACAGGAACAATAAAAGATAACATAGAACAAGCCTGAGTATCTGGATGTTTGAGGCCATAGCAACCCACAGTACACTCCACAGGGGCTATAGTCCAACAAAAGCTATAAAACACGTTAGTAGAATACAATAAACCAGAAACATGGGAGAGAAAATACTCATAGTCACTGTAGAAGTACTGCGTAACTGCTGGGTCAATGTGGTGGGCAGAGGCAGACAGCGCACTGGCACTTGGGCAGCAGCTTAGACAAAATGGCAGTCACACTGACATTTTTGCTGCTGCCCACATTGGGGCACAACCACATTGACTCTTGCCTCTTACCATCACCATCGACATCCTCAAGTATCCGCTCTTCCTCAAGAACCTAGTGGGATGGAATGACTCAGGGAAGAGGTCGAAAGGAGGCAGGAAAAAGCTGTTGGATATGCTGGGCAAATGTAGGAAACAGAGGAGAACATTTGGGAGGTAAGTTTTTGTCTTTGTTTGCTGCATACCCTTATATGTGAGTCGGTCTTCATTCTCCAACTTTTCCTTCATTTCAACTCCTTCTCAATGCCTTCTGATCTCTCTTGAATGTAAATGTCATGGCTAACCTAAGTTTTCCAGCATCACCAGCAGTTGCAA
>JANHQD010002675.1:7245-28594 GCA_024721195.1 Marasmius sp. AFHP31
CTGTTTCTTGCACCTCTCGCTCCAGTAGTGGATCTCCCTTTGTTTTCCACACATATGACCTCCCATCTGACTCATATCGGTTTACTTTAGACTCATCTGTGAACATAACCCTCTTCCAATCCTCCACTGTCCAGTTCACATGCTTCCATGCCCATGCCAACCTGCCCCGCTTGTGATGTGGCTTGAGTAGTGGCTTCTTTTTCTGTTTTGTAGCATACATATGATTGTCATGAAGGAGATTTCTGGTGGTTTGTGGAGTAATAGGAGAGTAGAGGACAGTGTTGAGTGTTCGGGTCATGTGGGAAGCATTCTTGGTGGCACCAGTGCATATTTGTGTCAGAATATGGCGTTCATCCTGGGGGGTGAGTTTCTTGGGATGGCCACTACGAGGATTCTCCTTGTCAGGGAGCAGTTTGTTGATGTAGTTAGTGATGGTAGTCTTGCTACAGCCCACTTTGCCAGCAATATTCCTGGCAGAAAGGCTGGGAGCAGCAGCAAACTCGAGGATAAGCCTTTGTTTAGCTTTGGAGAGGGGACGCATGTTGGTGCCCAAGCTGAAGGATGATCAAGCCTTTTATAATGGCCAGTGGAGTACATGACATCACCCAAGACATCATAGATGATGCTCCCAAAGTCTTGATGTCATACTGATGTTATATCTCACACTATGATAAAATTACTCCCAGACATCACTGAATTTGACCCCCGGTCAAAAAACTGGCCAAATGCAAATCTCACTTGTATGGATGATATCTCCACACTGTGGGCAGATATTCCCACGGGGTAAACTGCATCGGAAGGCTGTGCTTCCAAGCTCCATTTTATGTACCCAGAGCATTATGTAATCATGCTCCACTGTGGAGATACAGGCCAATCACTTAGGGGGACTCCAACATTTGGCCAGTTTTTTGGGCGACTGTATAACAGGAGAGTTCAATTGAATATACTGATTACTGTAGCGCTAGTTTGATCTCAATGATTTACAAAGGATCTTCACAAGTAGAAACAGATAGTAAGCACTAAGAAAATGAATAGAAACAAAAGTAAAGCAAAACACAGTGTACTGATGGGTAAAATAACAAGGTTGTTCTTCCCGGACGATATCTACCAGGTTATTTACTAGTTAGACTAATGTGTGGCTATACGGAACAGTTTTAATCCAAGGAATTAACTACTATACCTAGCTATTGTACAGGATAAAAGCTGAGTTGGGCAAAATTGAGTGTAGCATTTGAATGTGTTGTTTTGACAGTGGATACGGGCACTCTTGTATAGCTATGCATCACTGAGTAGTGCTGGATTCGGGCGCTCAGACAAACCTGTTCAATATTGCATAGCGCTAGGTCCAGCACTCAGGGGAGCCTATGTAACACTGGATAGCACTTGTTCTGAGCGCTTATTGACACAGCACTTACCTCCAAGACCTATGTGACAATTCCTGTGTTTAATGCAATGATTTACGGTGCCAGGGACGTTGTTAGGGTAATGGTATGTGGTGAAACCAGGTGAAATGACAACACCATCAGTTGCAGGGACAGCTTGGGAGGATGGATTGAAAAATTTGTGGGTCCCTCAGAGTTTCTCGGTACAATCAGGTGAGTATTATCCTTTTCTGTGTTGGTTCATGACACGAACTGAGTTGACCAGTGGTCTTAGTTGTCTTTCACTGCTCACATTATCTGAAATTTATTGAAAACTGACCTGGGACCCAACTTGGCAAAAATGATATCCATGTTCCTTGACATGAGTCCAGAGAAAGCAACCTAAATTGAACTTCAAAGTTTGGAATGATAGAGACAATACAGATAATAACTTCAACATGTCACCATACTTGAGCTTTGAGTTGATGTGACTGGGGGGTTTAAGTTAGACAGCAGGATATTGCTCAATGTCCCTGTGTTATTCAATGTTTGCTCTCTTCAACAACAGAGACACCCCCTCCGCTGCAAGAAGAACGGCAGGTGTTATCCCCAGACCGAAAAGGCATTGGCTTGATATCAATGTTGATTATTGCCTTGTCAAGGATGTGCCTTAATGTTCTGACATCCTGGAAGATTGGAGTCAAGTAAGGAATGTGTGGTGATGGCAAGCCCCAAGCAATATGCAAGTGAAATAACCACAACCCTTATTGGAGGATACTTGTATTCTAAGAGCACAGTTTAGGGGGTTATATTGTCTGGAAGTTGCATTGAAATAAGTAGGAGTATCTTCATTATTTTGATACCGCCAAAGTACAGGAGAAAATACTGATAGATCGGGTATAGATGGTTAGTGCTGGTGATAAGATAAGATGAACCAACCTAAATAAGACCTGAAACAAGGGCCACATGACCTGTAGGTAGTATTGGCACCTGGCTTATCACAGGCCTGAGGCACTGATATGCTAGTAACAGAGGGCATCAATGCTGTCTATCATTGATTGCAAGAAAGGCTCTATTGTAGTCGTTGATTGTGGGTGAACATCACACGAGACACATTCACTGGACCTGTCAAGAACTAGCCTAAGGTCTGAGGCCTCTCAGGCCACCTCATCTAGGGTCAAGAAGTCGAAGGGAGAAGGTCTTGCATTGTGCAGAACATCTAACACTGTGTACTGGGTGTAGAGACGAAGTGGACAAGCTGGGGAACTATCTACAGGTGTCCATGAGTATATATGACAATGGTACAGCATTCTGAGTCATGGAAACCTATCCTAGTATAGTAAGATGAAAGAACAATGAAGAACAATGTGGAACATCAAAGGGGAGAGGTAGAATCTGATGAACAATCAAGGGATGTCAAGTACAGCAATATCATGATAGGAATCATATGGAATGATGAACCCAAGGTATGGAATGATCTGGAATGGTCTGGAACATCAAGGGAGCCATAATGCAATACTAGGGACATGGAATGAAGTGGAATCAAAGGGAAGTCAAGGGAAATAATCCGGGGACCAAGGAAACAGGAGGAACAGTGGGGCAATTCGTAACAGGACCTGACTGTGCCAATGAAACCATAATGAGCAGTCTAAAGTTCCAGTTCATAAAGGAGTTTGTGCTGCTGAATTGGCAAAAATCCGGCAGAGAAAATATCTTTTTCATGGCCTTTGTTTCGAGACAAGAGTTACTCTTGTTTCCCGTGGCACATGTATTCAATTTTGGCCCCAAGGAACAAAAGGAAGTACATAACTTCCCTGAGACTTCCTTTCAAGACTCTGAGGATCAAATGGCCATTGAGGGTTGTTCAAGAATCACACCTCAGAAGGGGAGCTGTCAGGAAGGCGACCGCAGTTGCCCCTCAATTCACTCAATCAAGTCTGTTCTGCTGTGTTCACTATGGATTGACCAAGTGGTTAAGCTAAGGAATCGTACTGTACAAGGTAGGTCTTTTATACTAAGCTGCGGGTCAGAATGAGTCATCAGAGTCCGTACGAGTTGGCGGGGAGGAGTCAGGGATAGATGGTTCTGGGATTGTGAGTCAGGCCGCTGAGTCACAGATAATGAGTCGCAGACGGTAATAGGCCCACTGAGTTGTGATAGATGAGTATGAGTCAGCCTGTTCAAGTCATGGAGTTGAGTCAGATGTTTGGGGAAATGAGGTGAGTTGAGTTGATGGTTTAGCGCTCAATGTGGATCTGGGCACTAGTTGGGGGAAAATAGGAGGAATCGTGACAGGAGCTGTGAGGTCTGCACAGACAAGGAGGATGGATACAGTTTAGGCTCGCATTCAGTATCCAGGGAGAAAGTGGCAGAGGGTTGGAGGTGGAGGCAGCTAGGGGCTTGAAGCATGGGTAGTAGCGTTGCCAACCGCTTGCTCCGCTCTGCTCTGGCTCCAGAGCGAAACGGTATTACGCTTTAAACATACACGTAATAAAAAGCGTAGATTTTAAGCTATAGAGTACAAAATACGCCGGCGGGGATCGAACTTAGAGTCCAATAGTACTCAGTTTGACCAACGGAAGAACCACTTGACTAGGAGAGTTTGACAAGTTGAACGATATGAACTGGTGAAGTGACTGACGGTTCAAATCGGATTAACCAAATCTTATTGAATGTTCGAGAAGCCGGACCAACAAGACTACAGAATCTACTAAGGCGAGGACACTACCTAGAAGGACTTGTTACTGAAGTCAATTGAACCATTGTAAGGACTGAGTTCAAGACCTGATATGTTAGGGCTGCTAGTAGTCTCCGATGGCGGTGAAGTATAAGGTCTAGTCATACGCTCAATAGCGTTGGCGGGATTAAAGAAGAACATCCGGACGGGAACTGCTTCACAGGGAGTGAGCACGGGAATGGCGTTGAAAACGGCATCCACCCAAGCTCTTGGAGCACCAGGAATAAGAGCAGTAGAAACGGAGAGGACTCCAATCTCTGCGATGGCCTGAGCATATGGTCCTATCTGAGCGTCGAGTATGTCGCGAAAGGTGGATTCATTGGTTTGGGGAGCGAGGTATAGGAAGTCTTGTAGAGGATCGGGACGCATAGCAGTGTTGTGTAGGAAGGGGTCTTCCTGGCTACAAAGAATGTAGAACTGGAGGAACAAGGCGAAATAAGCCTCTCGATTTCCAGTACAGAGTTCGTCGAGTTGTTTAGCACAATGAGAGAGACCCATCGGGCAGATAATAGCCTTTTCGAAAGGAGGATGAATCTCTTGAGAAGAGATTGGTAGAGGACTATTGATAGTCTATAAAGACACACCTTCATAGACGGTCCGAAAGCGGGACAGGATACGAGGAGCATCCATAGTAGGATGAAAGTACTGAACAAAGAAGACCGATGGTTGAAACTTTACGCCGGCGGTATGAAGTAAGAGTAAGAGATCTTATTGATGGACTAAGCTTTTGACTGACGGGTCTTCATGAGATTGAAGGCTTTCTGCGTTAAGAACTAGTCTAGTACATCGAAGAAGTGGTGTCTACCAGTAAAGGGTACAAATGGCTCTTCAACAGCCTCTAGGAAAACTTCGTTACACCAGGCTTTAGAATACTCGGGCAGCTGAGCCATAATGGTACTAAGCAATCCTACTCGCATTATACCATGAGCATACTTCTCGACTAAAGGGGTAATTCTAGTAAGTTTGTTATAGGACTCTTCAGAAAGAGCGGTTGGTTTGTAGAGAAAAGCCTGAGCAGGATCGCTCTGGGATAAGAAGAAGACCACTGCCGGGCACGTGTGTCTGGCAAGGATAAAGTGTTGAAGGAGCAATGCCATGAAACCGTCGGGCGAGATAGCAGTAGAACTGAGCGTAGCCAAACGCCAGAGTCGATGGTAGGGAAGGTCGCCTGCCATTACTCCGTCGGGGTGAGCAGGGTAGATCTCTATAATTTAAAAGTTAGACTATTAGCCTTTCAGGAACAAGAAGACTACCGATCATGACGCACCTTTGTAGAACTCTTGAACTAGTTTGGCTATGGGCCATTGCCCGTCGGGAGCTTTGTCCCAGAAGTGTAGAGTAGGCATTGAGCAAGTAGCTAAATGGGTTAGATTACGTTGGAAAGGATGTGGCTCAGCCCAGGACAAGAGAGATACGGAGAGTTGGAAGCATGTACTTCCGCAGAACTAGGATGACTGAGCAAGAAAATTGCTAGAACCAATAAGAGCTTATGGATTGTGTAGATAGTCCCGGCGGGCTGAGTCAGAATGAGCTGGTGGAACTATAACCTTCGAGCACGCAATTGATAGGCCCAACGGCCTAGATTAGGAGGAAATATTGGTCGATGGGGCAGAATTTTACTCTTTGGGCAACTTTCCTACCGAAACATAGAATAAACAGGCAGATATATAATTGATACGATAGTTAGTTGGACGAGTATATAAGGATGTAGGAATTATGTAGATTCCTTAGCAAGTACTACCCACATTAGTAGGAAAGTTCGGAACATCTGCCCACACGCATCAGCATTAAAGCAGCTTTGTATCCTATCTAGAGCATTGCCCGGTTTCTGTAACAAGTTCCGTGAATCGCCGAGAATAGAAAGTCTTTGAATTGCATAGTTGATTGTTTGAATTGTCTAAGTCGTACCGTCGTCCTCGTTTTGTTGTCGTATCGTTTGGCCCGTCGAGTGGTCTTGTCGTCCGTCGTTGTCGTACAAGATCCATCGAGAGGTCTAGTCGTATCGCCCGTCGAGAGGTGTTTCATCCGTCGAAGATTGTATTTTGAACCATCGTCTTGTTTCTTTGTCTTTACCTTTGTTAGGAATCAGTACCGTTACCTTTGAAAACTAACGACAAGTCGAGTTCTCAGGTTCACGGAAATATTCCAGCAGGTGTATTCGTGTTGAATCCGTGGCCTAGATCTTAATCAGTCCCGGTTCACTTCTCCCGCAGTATGATTATGCGGGACAGTACTTCGTGTCTGTTCCATTGTTCTATATGCTCCATATGTACAATTTCTTTTAGTTATCTCTTTATGGTAGTTACATTCATTCCACATGTATATAAGTTGGTAGTTCTCTACGTGAATCTACAGTGTGCTTGAGCTTCTACGTCTCGCCTCTATAACTCTCTCAACTCTCCTGGTAAGTAGTAGTTGTAGTAATGTAGTAGTTGTAGTAATGTAGTAGTCCACTGCGCTAGGCGTCATGCCAGCTCTACAATTCGGGGATTAGCGGAGCAAAAGGTCAGCAGTTAGATCGAGAAAACACGATTCTAACACAACTAACTATACTGCTACGTTTCTAGGTGAGTGTTACAACTTATAGGAGGCTTCTAACACGTTAGCACGCTTCTATTTTGTTATAACGGGGACGGCAGGTATTCTTTGGTTGGGGTTTAAGATGTACGTCGATGGCTTCAGATTTCGGCCGGTTAAGTGAGACGGCTACGTCGCTGAGTCTTAATGGCAAAATCGGGGTTTGTTTATGTGGGATGTCGGGTTAAATGGATCAGAGCGTTAAAATTGCAAGGTTAATGAGGAGGGATTGGGATTGGTATCGGGGTCTTAGGTAGTTCTTAGTTTGGTTCACGCGGTAGGTAACACTAAGTAGTTCAATAAATTGACTTATGGAACTACAGAGAGCTACGAGGTAATTGAAAGGGGGAGGAAAGATGATATTCAGTAGGTAAGGATAGGTTCTGGATCAAAATATTAGGCTGCCCTTCAACGAGTTTGCTTTTGGCACCTACCTGAGTGTTAGGCTTGTAACAACCTTCTCCCGCTGAATCAACCAGTCTCCAAGTCATAACCTACAGAGTTCCTTATTGTTCTGTCTATCTTTAGCAGGGCGTAACCTTTGTCAAGCCGACACATTCCTAGCATTCTCCAGACTCGTAGAAGTGTTAGTTGCACCCGCACTTTTGTGTATAGATTATCCCTTCTACTTACGACGTCCATTAACAGAGCGGTCATTGCCGCTCCCAGGAGCGGCTGAGGTCACATGGCTCTGCTCAAGCGGCATTTTTTTTAAATTTGTTTTTTCAAGCATACTTTGCTCTATACTTTTGCACCAGCATGAGGACAGCATGGGTATGTGCACAGAGGCACAACAAAACACATCTTTGTTTATTTGGGGTCTGTGGGAAAGCTGTGTGAAGCCCTTGCACAACTTTCTCATGGCCCTTGCAGGTCTCCTTCACATCCAGGTTTGCACTCAATAGGTGAAATGTGCTCTACTCATGCCAAAGAACTGCTATACACATCCAAAACATGTAATACAGATGAATATGATACTTAAAAGTCCATAAAACCTATTATTTTACGGGGGGGATTCTTGAGAATCTTCAAGTGGCTCGAGCGGACTCTACCGGCTCAGAGTCAGCTCCAAGCAGAGCCACTTAACCGGTTTGGCAGAGCAGGATTTCCCGAGCCACTCTACTCCGCTCCGCTCCCGAGCACTAGAACTGCGACTCGAGCGGAGCTGTTGGCTACGCTAATGGGTAGCTGGTGGATGTAAGAAAATCTTCACGGACAATTGAATCTCGGGAATGTTGTTGGTCATCCCAGGCCTTGCATCTGGTTTTTGGTAGATTCATCCTTCTTGTATAACTTATATCAAGTTGATGCTGTTCTCTGAGCTCGCATACCAAGAGGACTTGGAACTCGATGGTACTCACACCCTAATCCCACTTTCCCATTTGTCTAACCCGCATGATATAGCGGAGCATAGAAACTTAGCTATGAGGAGACCCTCCAGCGGATATTAGTCAATCCAAATTTTGATTGTTCCATCCCCAGTTTCTATATGTCAATCTCACCACTACATACAAGTACTCATAATGCGACTCCGACCACATTGGTTGATTCATTTATCAACCTCTCCTTTAACAAGTTTCCTCAGCGGACTGATGGCTTGTATTCTCAGCAAATGACAATAGAAGATAGAACTATTACCCACCTCAGTGTTCTTTAAATGCTCGCTCTCTTCAGGACGTGAGACGTCCGTTCCCAGGCTGCAGGAAGTACAGTGGAGAAGATTCCCAGGTCGAAAGGACATCGCATCACAATTGATATCATTTATATCCTCGTCAAGGATGTGCTTTGACATCCCAACGTTCCGAAAGACAGCGCACGATCTGCAGTGGAGTAATACGTTTGCAGCAATGACAATTCCCATGCGATATGCAAGTGGGATAACCTCGATTCCTATCATAGCAATGGTTGCTAGATTGGTAGATAGCTGCATCCTGAAAGGGGGGGGGGGGGGGGGGCTTATGGTTACATTGTCCAAAGGTTGTATCGAAATGAGTACGC
Organism: Marasmius sp. AFHP31; assembly: GCA_024721195.1. Classification (NCBI taxonomy): domain Eukaryota; kingdom Fungi; phylum Basidiomycota; class Agaricomycetes; order Agaricales; family Marasmiaceae; genus Marasmius; species Marasmius sp. AFHP31. The sequence goes on from JANHQD010002675.1 coordinate 15,919, forward strand.
GCTCACAGATAGTATCTTTGTCCGTGTCGTAAGAGCGATCTGGAGAATAGGGGTACGTCTTTCGCCATAGCCATGGACTTCAACTTTTTGAACAATCCAACCTGCTCTACAGGCCCACAGAATTCCTGCGGGGAAAGGACCAACCCACTGCTACTTGCAAGAACAATGCAGGTGCCTTGGAATGTATTGATGCTCATCGTGATCCTTATGAGGGTGTGGTTGAGGTTGGTGTGCATGCATGAGTTCTGGTCAATGATGCCTTCTCGGATGAGGAATGGACTGGTCGCCATGGAGGTTCCGGAAGATACCAGCCATAAGAGCACGAAGAATCGAACTACCCAAGTGCGGTCAAAGAAGATGGCACGGGTTCGTAGCAGATGCAGCAGTCCGATCAAGGTGTAATGAAGGGACCACAGCGTTGTGACCACGAGAGTCAGCTCACGGCAATGCGAGCCGACAGGAACATCTGAAAACAGATAAAGCGTCACAATTTCGTTTCCGAGGTAAGCATGAAGATCTTACTCAATAGCACCGTTTCACAAACAAAGAAAGCAAAAGTAACGATCCTGATCCAGTGTATCAACAATTATGATTATCTTGAATGACTCTTATGGTGGTGCCAACTCACCTCGATACCACGTAAACTGCTTGCGGAAAGTGAAATCCAGACTTCCGTATCAGTTGAAAGTCAACATGGGCGTATAGAAGAACGTCCCAAAATACGACCTGAACCACAGTCGAAGATAAAGCTTTACAGGAGAATGATGAATCAAGGCAGACGTACCGCTAGCGATCCCATAACAATACAACAAAGGTGTTGCTGTTGTGCGAGCAATGGGCCCAGGATCTCTGTAGAAACCATATCACAAGAGATAAAAGTGAGTATGTGTTCGGGAACTGGTAAAATTTGGGCAAAGCCTTTATAGTCTACAATTCTGTTCCGATATCTTGGCCACGGTGTCCACTCGCCGCCATCAGACGTTGGTGGCGCTTGACCTATTTGGTGTACTTGAAGATAAACAACCGGCCAGAAAAAAAAATCTTCTCACCCACCCCTCGACGCTGACCTCATATACAGGATTGAGGGACCGGCAAGCTTCGGAACGTGGCCACGTCTAATTTAGGCTGGGACATGCGGAATCTCCGAGGACGAAGCTCAGTCGTAACAATGTATATAGATGGGTCACTCGCAGGTCAAGTCCTGGACCCTGATTCTAATATAGAAGGATGCCAGCTTGGGCTAAGTCAGTTGTATGTTTCGCTGGCACGCGATTTGCGCAGATACACTGGAGGGATGAAAATAGCTCAGTGGTGCACTGTGTTTCGGCCAGGTGTAGATGCGAAGACCGGTTGACCTGTTACCGGAGGTCTGAGTGAGAAAGGAGTGGAGTGGGTACCTTGTTTTCACGAAGGTATGAAGGCTGTAGTACTTGGATGAAATGGACGGTCCGACAAGAGTCAACGTGGAAAATCCGACAAGTCGGCGTGAGTAGAAGTTATGCTCCCGCGTCAATCTCCTGTACGGCGCGACTGATAGCGAGATGGATCGGACTGCGATAAGCCGATTGGCACTGCTTGGGCCGTAGACTCAGACGTCTAGACAATCTTCGAGTGATAGAAAATACAGGCTTGGACCTAGGAGCACTTACTGAGCTAAGTGGCTCAAGCGATTCTCGGAGGACCCGAAAGATCGAAGTGAGGACCTTGTATATGTCCGACGGTCGGCCTCGGTGCTTTGAAGTTCAGGTCGCTGGCATTCTATGCCACTGAATAGAGCCTACACAGAAGGACAGGTGATCGTCAAAACAGCCCTGGATCACTAGACACTTCTGAGCTGTTGTCTCAATCTCAGTACTCGCATTGAGTGCCGACAGCAAGGCGGGTAACTAAGATTTGCCCGTTCAGGACAAGATTCTAAGCGAAAACACCAGCCTGATCACGACAAGTCGCGTTGAACGTGACCTTGTTCTCACGCTTCAGCACCTTCGGATCCACCCGAACTTCGACCGGCGATCAGTCAACTTGTTATCGGCCTGGGCGCTCAATCGCTCATCGTCAACCTCGAGAGTCGGGGTAAGCCTGTTTATTGGGGATTCGTCGTACCCCGTCCAGTACTTCAAAGCTGCTTTTTTTTTCACGTACGTGAAAAGCACGATTATGAGACGGCTGTAGGAGCCTACTTGAGCAATTATAATTGCAGTCTACGGATTGATTACAAGAAAGGCCACAAACTCGAATGAGGACCGTTGAACATATCGTTGCACTCTTAGTCGACATGCCCACGGGTTTGAGGTGAGCAATGAGCAGTGTTTCCCCTGGGAAGCTCCAGGACGCATGCAACGGCAAAGTATACGTGAGATTCGACTCTTCAGGCTGACTGATTCGCGTGTTGTCATTTTCTCGCCTGAATATTCCCCGCAAAGTATTGATCTGTGTTCTCAGTAGGACCAATAAACAGAAGTAATCTCGCCGCCTCTGTGTTCTTCGATGTTCGCTTCCTTGAATACCCGAGACGTCTTCTCCGTTGCAAGAAGAACGGCAGGTGATATCCCCAGACCGAAGACCGAAAAGGCATTGGGTCGATATTGATGTCGATTATTGCCACGTCGAAGATGCGTTAAACGTTCTGGAAGACAGAGCACCTCCTGCAGCGAAGTAATACGTTTGCGGCGATTCCAATCCCCAAGCGATACGCAAGTAGTTGAATGACCTGGGCGTGTAAAAGGACATCCCAACAAAGAATCTGAACTGTTGTTAAACATCAAAATCTACGGAGACAACAAGGCAGACGCACCGCCAACGACCCAACAACAGCACAACAAAGATGCTGTCGTTGCACGAGTAGCGCATCTAAATCTTCTGCTTTCGACGGAGCCATGAACGACACGACGTGGTTCGAGATTAGAGGAACTCTCGGCCTGGGTCCCCGGTTTTATGTGTCACGGTTGCGCTACACATTTGTGATTCGTGGTCATGGTCGTCTGGTGGGCTCGAATGAATCGGTGTTCAACACTCGCAGGTTTAGTAAAGAAGATATCTTTGGAGCCTCTGAATGCCAGACACTTGAGCGTCTTTCTACTCCGAGTTCCAAGGAGAATGGTTCAAACGCTCGAATGGATGATTTTGCTCTCTTCCACTGAGTCGTTGGAAGACTCCTGTTCGTCTGCGGATCTTGACATGACGAACTGTCAGCGGCATTATGGACGCTCCAAATGAGGAATTCGAAGGAGTCGAACCCTCGAAATAAAACACGATTATCCAACTTCAAGTAGATCCAATTAATAGAGGACACGTAAGGCTAGATGTCGAGTATAACAGGTAGACGATAGTAGAAGGCAAGGTGTATGAGTCTATCGAGTAGTTCTTGGATACCATCACCTCGCCGTCAATCTGAGTAAGTGAATAACATACTGCGCGCGGAATGATTAATCGTTTTCTTTTTCAGATCGAAGCTTCGTTATGACTTGAGCACGAAAAAGAACACACGAGCACTACGGTAAAATCGTTATCCGTACGTATGATGCAAGGGGAGATGGGGGGAGAGGAGATATACATATGTGAACGTGAAAAACTTCTGTGGTATCAAACACGGGTGGATGAGAATAGGTGAAATAGAACATAACCTTGGTAGCGAATTGCAATGTGCCCCTCAATCGGACTGAGAGTCACAACGGCTTCCAGTCGGTCTGAAAGAAAAGTTTTCTTGAACATCAAAGCCGACTCGTAGATTAAAGAAAACTCACAGATGGTTACCAGCAAGCACGAACACAACACTCTGCGAGCTACTTGGGATAAACGGCTGTGAGCTGCTTGGCCCTGCTGGCTCACGTTGCTGGGAGGATGCGGGCGTCGGGGTGGGCGTGTTGTTCTTCTGTGGAGGCGGGCTGGCGGGACGATGATGACTATAGAACACGTCGTGACGATGGACGTCCAACTGAGGCTCGGAGCTACCAACGAATGGGGGTTCGTTGACAATGTCTTGGTCATCTTCTTCAGCGTCAGGATGGTCCTCGTTGTCGCCACTCGGATCAGTGTCGGATTGAGAGGGCGTGAAGGATGGTTGAGACGAGTCGATGTAGGGTAGTCCGTCGTCGTCGCACCCCGGTTCAGCCTCGTGCTCCGTTTCATCGACGTCGCTATCGGAATGGTCTTCCAAAAGAGGCTGAGAACTTTTCGGTTGGGACGAAAAGAGGGGTTGAGAAGAGTCGGGAAGAGTGTCAAGGTCGTATTGATCGTGGTCGGTCATCATCTAGATGTGTCGTTGAGCTCCATGGATGTGAATGACAGACTACTGGGGCTTACCTTTCGGTGGTTGTTGGGTGTTAGTAAGAACAGAGGAGTTCGACGGCCCCAATGATATAGCCAGGTCGAGTCCTTTCATCCGCAGTCCCCTTTGTCTCGGTGGTGGAATGTGCTACTTTTTGCCCTTTGAGAACAAAACGACCCTTTGTTGGATATACTCGTGGTTTCCCCTTTCATGAAGCGTCAATGACTTCTGAGCATGACGGTTGTGACTGAATCTATGCCCTGCAAGGTACGACAAGATCAGTGGGATATAATGAATACAGATTGAAACCTCCAACGACTGACTGAATCCGTAGGCAGGGCCTTACGGAGTCCCGTACCACTAGTCTTCGACTCAAAGATCTTGGTCTCGGAGGTCTAAAGGCCCTGCGTCTACCATAGCCTTGAACGGAATGAGAACCTGGTACTGATTCGTTTCTGCTCGTATTCAGGTATTTAATGAACGTTATTTTGCTGCCATGTAGAATATGAGGTGTTTATTGGATGTAAACCATGACTCATGAAAAATCGTACCCTGTTTGAAGGGTGCCGAAGGCTACTAGGACCAGAACGATGGTGGGTCGGGACAAGGCAATGAAGCGCCCTATTGACGCCGATGAGGTGAATACCTCTGGCGCTGACATAACCCTGTTGCTCGCTGTTTTTACCACCAAGCTCCGTTAATCGATCCGTTGACTCTATGCTCAATACAACTGCACACACGAAGAAGAAAATTTTACGTCGGGGACAAGACCAAGGAGGATTGCATCCGGTACGCTGTCCTGCCTATCGTCGAATTATCCTGTCTCATTTTCTTATCCTTCGTATCGCGATAGGCGGTCTTGGCTATTGTTTCTCTGAACTCTACAGATCAAGTGAAAAATGACCTCTACGACAATACGATGTCAAGGCAAGGCATGACGTCTCAGCACTTTTCTCTGGCCTTTCCAGTGTTACGGGTGACGAGCAACCAGGAGCGGCCTTGGTGCGACTTCATCTGGATTCCGATACCTTCCGTGGAGCTCTAATTAGGTCTTTTCTCCAGAATGATGCTACGTATGCCAGGACACAGACGGGCGGAAGAAGATGCTACCATATTCCAACACGAGCTATCTTCGACAGCCCCACCGTAATCATCGCAGGTTCGTCATACGGTTGTTTCCTTCGATTTTCGCTCTCATATCCTTTGGTTTGTGTAGGTCGGATTTTCGAGAGGTTGTGACTTCGAAAAGTGCAGTTGGACATTTGGGCAGAGCGGCTTTACGATGCGGAAAGATGCCTACCAATTAGGAAGTGGGATAGCACTACCGTGAAGGGAGCCTAACTCGAATTATTCTTCGAAACAGAGGTGGAGAGGAAGGTCTCGCAGCCGGCTCGACTAGGAACTTCCAGGCTCGGTCAGCTGAAAATACCTCATCAGCCTATTATTCACAGCTAACGGGTATCTTACGGAGGACCACAATCATTGCATCTTTCTATCCTTCTCGTGGCCCGACAACCGTCTCCCTTGACACTCTGCCCATTACCCAATCTGTCCTGTCTCTCGCAGTCCTTAAATTGGTTCTGCCACCGTCGACCGCCATGACAGCTGTACTCGCATCGAGCTCGACATCGTTGATCGGGAAGGTTGGTTTTGTGCTTGAGGGTACGGCGGCTTGTGCGCTCATTGCTTTTCTTTCTCAGGACATCGTTCTCCACAACACGGCTCTTCCTTAGGCCCTTGCATGCCATTGATCCCACCCGCTCGAAGTCTACTTCCATGGGGCTTTTGGCGTTCTGGTGATGTCGAAACGGATCGCAGTGGGATGCCACAGGCTCAAGATCAGGTAGAACAACATCAGATTACAGAAGGAGAGGTGCATGCGCGGGAGGCAGAGAGCGTGGTGGGTCGGGAACACCAAACTGGAAGTCGCACGGAGGAACATCTATGGTCTTACACGCCGGAAGCGACATCCCGGTAGATCTCTGGCACAGAAACGCCGACCTCAACTATGAGAAATCGTCTAGATTGTCGAATACGAACATTCCTGTCTATTCATCGCTTTTCTTCCCTCGATGTCGAACCCGAGGAGTTGTCCATCCAACCGCATCCCGTCCTTATCTGTCACCATCTCGCACCGAGCTAGAACAGGCATTCTCCCGTCATCTTTCATCGCCATTGTTCACTAGATGACATCCCCCCACTCCACAATGGTGCATTCACCGTCCCTTTTACATCGCCATTGCGTCCCTCGTTGGCATCAAAAAACTGGAATCGTTACGTCTTTCCGTTGTGGAGATTCGGACTGGTCGTTCTCAGAGATGCTTACGAAGATGAAATGATCGGAGAAACAGTGATCAGGTGCTGCAAACCCTTGTGTCACTTCAGACGCCTGTTCAGTGTCCGGCGGGTCCTTCGAGCTTTCTTAGGGACCAATTTTAGATACAAATACAAATGTGTTCTCAAACAATACGAAGGAAAAACCATATACAGATTACTTTCTCCCAGCAAGCCCGTTGGGATGGGCGGGAACGCGATGACATTTGGGCTAGAACACGTTTGATGACGCTCAAACTCATAGCCGGACTGGTGCTCAAGCAGGATGAGTATCTCGGTCACAGTTTCGTCATTTGTTTATTGTTCTTATCTATGCTCTCATCAATACTTTCTCAGAGATGCCCGTCCTTTTCTCGAAGCTAGAAGGCACATATCGCCGCAGCGCGTAGTAAAGGATGCTACTTGCCGGGGGAGCTGAGGAACGTGTTATTGCTGGTCGCGCCAGGCCAGTTCTCTGTTGGAGATTACGATACTCAGGGGCTCAATTATTTCTCATTCAACGCAGCACTCGATAACCTGATTCTTTGCGCTCGTGCATCATTCAGCCCACCCCAGACTGGCTCAGAGACACCTTCGGCTGCGCCCTCGGGACAGAGCCTGTTCAGGCCTCCACAGGGCCGCATCTGGAAGCCCTCAAGCTGTTGCCGTCACGTTCAGAGATCACCTCAGACGATATTCAAGCCAAGCTTTGGATCTAACAGTATGAGAAGTACTACATTTCTTACAATACTCGCATACGCGGTGGTATAAATTGAAGAGGTAGATGTGATTTTACGATTCATAATCATTACCATGTGAAAGCCTGAAATTTGGGATCCTTCTATCCTCGAATCTCCTCTCTTCGGCACAATTCCTGTGCTGTCTCATTGTTTTGTGGTTGATAACGCCAAAAAGTGAGGGCCATTTTTTGTGCCTTAACCTGGTATATCATGAACTCGGCCCTTCGGACTTCCAGACTTTCACTTTCGGATATTGATCATCCGCCTAGTATCCGAATATCCGCACCCGTGCAGTGTGTACTGCCACGAAGGCAATTCAAAATCACTTGGTCTTTAACCACCACCATCAACCTCGTTCAAATTTGCCATACCTTGGTTCTCGACCGGTATGATCTCCTGGGCTTGTAGAAATGATAGTTCGCTAATGGCCAAAGCATTTTCCAAGCAATGCAACCTGATAGTAGCAACTCGGCCGTCGACTTCAGTTTTCTGCAGGCTGCTCTTCGACGTTTTCCTACCCCACAAGCCGCAGTCACAACCCCAAGAGGACTCGAAGGGCCTCCTGCTTTCTTGAATACGCCCATCCCAGATTCTCAACTCGACGCCGTTGCAAACGTCTTCGGGGCTCTAGCAGGAGTTATGCGTGGACTCCATGGGAACAAGAGAGCTCTTGTCGCTGCAGAGGCTGTCAAGGCCAACTGGACCTCGAGAATTGAGCCGTGGGTGAAATGGAGCCTGAAGCAAGTCGTTCTAAACCAGGAAAGACAACTCACGCCGACCATTGTGGATTTCATTGATCGTATCCTAGTGGCCATTCCAGGATTCCTGACCTTTCCGGGCGAATCTTATGGCCGGAGCCATGCTGTAGTGCTGAAGCGCCAGTCCCCTGATCTGCAACCGCTGCTGACCCAGACGTGGCTAGAAACTATGGATACAGCCCACAAAACACGGGGGCTGTGGAGCACTTGTTTGAATGGCTTTGCAGCTACCCTGGTCGGCGAGTCCATAAAGCCTTCCACAATCGGCGATGGTCCATACGAGGAGAACGAGGCACTTGGCCGAATGTTAATCAGGCATCTGAACATCCAGATCACACCCCTCATTCCATCCATGTCGACTGCGGAGCTCGGGTATGCAAAGGAATTTTTGCTTGCCCTGAGCGGTGCATGTTTTGTCAATCGCTCCCCTTTTGACTACATCGAGCTCCGTGCACTCTCAATTCCTGCCTCGGTAAAGCTAGTGTACACAATAGTGTGCAAACGAAAAACGTTGCGGCAAGCCCACGTTGATGATCCCGAGATGGTGTTATCACTCGAAATTGCCCTGATTTGTACGACATTCATGGAGGGATCAATTCAGGGAGCGAGTTATGTCGTTGATGCTGTAAAGGCTGGGATAATCAGAGCGATCTTCAAGGCGAATCCGAAACTCTTTCGGTGCAGGGAACGGGAGAGCCCATTAGATCTCCGGCTCTATCTTCCGTTCATGAAGATCATCAATACGATCTCTCGGTTTCTGGTTTACCCAGTGGTACTGCACGAATTCTTACGCGCCGCAAAGCCAATTATTTCCTCGGAATGGCTGGAGAGCAATCTGAAGACGAACTCCGAAGTTCTCTGGATGTGTTGGGAGCGAACCAAATTGAAGGCTTTCGCTCTGAAAAACTTGCGCCACGAGTTGCGGAAAACGGGACCACCGTCATGCTCAAGCAACGATGTGCGTGCATTTCTAATTCTATCAAGGCTACGCCAGGCTTCAGTAATACTGAATGAAGCTACACTTACAGTGTCCAACAAATAAAGGAGGATACCACTTACCGCCTCGCTATTTTCGTTGCTCAAAATGTTTGTTCGAAACATACTGCTCACCCGAGTGCCATAAAGTACATTGGCGAGCTGGCCACAGGGAGAGATGCAGCAACAATGCCAATGGGAAACAAGGTTCGCAAAGATAAATCCTGGTACCACGATCTCTAATCCGCACATTTGCAGACGGTCCCTCAAAAATTACACAACATGAATGGCGGTTCTTTTATCAATGGCTCAATCTTTACCTTGCGTCAAACGCCAGTCCTATCACGACCATGGTGAACCGGTCCGTTTCCTCTTTGAAAGAGCAGTATTTGTGCGTCGAAAATGTACCAGAAGATGCACGACTCGTCAGAGACGGACTCAAGAATCCGTTCATCATTCTCGATTTTAACGGACCCGCGATTCCCAAGCCGGAAGAGGCTCGGATTGTTGCGCCCCATACACTAATTGATAGGTTCCCAGAAATTCTACCAGATGTGGATATAGGATGGGCAGTCGAGATGCTTGAGAGGTGGAGGAACCCAGAACGTGACACATCCACTATTCCTGTCATAGCTCTCTTTCCTCGAGAAGGAAGAGGTGCATGGCCGATTGCGAATACGGTCATAAAGTTTCCGCTGGAAGGGAAGCAGGAAGCCGAGCCCTCAGAGCATCAAGTTGGGGAATCAGCAAGAGAAAATAGACAATTCATTCACCTGGAGGACCCCGAAAGTATTCTTGATTGAACGTAACCAGTAGACGAATAATTGATCTTTTAGTTCTCCTTGAGACACTGATATATACTCATTTGTTATAGCCGGCATACAGGTCCCGACTTGAAGCCTCAGTCGTTGTAGGTAGGTATATTTTTCCTCAAAAAGGGACGCTTAGGACGGTAGAGTACATCTGAATCGCTTCCTTAGGCTGGTTGGTTTGCGTGTCGGTTTCCCCCTAAGCGAATTTCCCCCCCAGAAGGCTATTGTTCCGGGCACTTAGCGGATTTGATTAATTCGAGATGAAATTGTCTCTTACCGCTTCTGTGATTGAATATTCGCTCTCTTCAGCACGCGAAACATCCCCTCCGCTGCGGGAAGAACAACGGGTTATATCTCTAGGCAAAAGCACATTGGTTCATTATCAATGTCGATTATTGCTTCTTCAAAGATCCGCGTTGATATTCCGACATTACGGAAGACAGAGGACGACCCGCACTGGAGGAAGACGTTTGCGACGATGACAATTCCCACGCGATACGCTTTATACATCGTTTACACCTGGCCTTTTGTCCGAAACCGTGCCCTGGCCCCGCATCTATACCTTTAGAGAGCCGTCGACGGTTTTCGAATATCGAAAGGCAGAATTGGAACGTGTCCTGTCCCGCAAAGGACAAGCCAGGGCACTGGGTGTAGTGGGTGAAAGGTCGAGGAGATGCTTGGGAACGCCCATCTTCGGACTGGAACTGGTACATAAGGGCGCCCTCCCTCGTACCCCATTCATTGTACCATACCTGTGACCATCACTTTTCCCTGGTCGAGATCGGGATCCCGAATACGTGCCTGCTAGTGCCCAATAGTCCTCTGTTGTTACGTTCCTCGAAAGGTCCCAGATCCCGGCCATACCTTCCTGCACGGCAACAAGCACGTTCACTACCCGTGATGGACGTCGTTTGCGCCAACATCTTCCTCCACTCGCACCTGTGCTATCTTCACCATGGTCTCTCAGCCGTATTCCAGCGCCCTTGATGCTAGCTCAAGCTCTAACCAAGTGGATACGCGTCATGCACCTGATGGCGTTACGGATACATGTTTGGGGCTCAATGTGGCATCCAGGAGCACCATGTTCAACGGGCAGATTATATTTTGAGCGCGCAGCTTACACTTTCGTCGCCACTGCTTCTTTTCTCGACATGGAAAATCGGAGCTGTCTCTCTTCGTCCGAAGGAGATCCAAACTTTTGTTAGTTCGACCTGGTCGTTCTCCAACGTTGCTCACACGGATGAATGGTCCGAAAGACGGTAGTCGGCGAGTCGTAGTCACCTCGAAGGCTTGTCTAGGGACACCTTCATCAGCTCTTCTTTCTCGCATGCCGGGTGTAGAGGTTCGCAATTGTACTATGTATATACGTTAAGTATCAAGATCCTTTTCCAACTACATCACATATATCCCTTTATGTTTCCCGCGCCTCCGTAGTCAGTACATGAACGGACTTGAGCGTGTAAGTAATCAGAATCCTCATGTTTCTTCATGCTGTCTACGCACAGCATGATCCTGAACGCCGCTGTCACGTATGTCGAATATATATGTACTTATCAACGCGGCAGCGTCTCCGGACTCATCAACGGTTCTTGTCGGGAGTCCATAGGTCCACTGCACCGGAGGTTTGCTAATATTAATGGTCTTTCAGGGTCTTTCATGTTGCTCATCCCAAACCGTCTCCGTCGGCCGACATTTCTTTCACTGCTTGTTTTACCTGGGCTAATTGGAAGCAGACCTGATACTCACGGACGATTCTTTCGGTGGAAAATCTCAGCCTAAAGCAGTTTCTCAGCAGGTCTATAACAATCAAAGTAAAGACAGAAGTAAGTCTATTTATGGTCCAAATCCAACTCTTTGTCAGACTCTATTTCTATCATTTAATACCCCTAACTTGATGTCGATCTCGTGACGACGATTAAACATCCCCGCCAGCCTCTGTAAGCAAGCCTGCAAGGCAACGTCCGCCGAGAAGACGCGTTTTCTTGCCGTGGCCAATCGGGGAATTCTGTTGACACACCTTACCACACATCTCCTTGCTCGGTATTGTATATAAGACGAGGAAGGATATCCCTAGTCATCACCAACAAACCGATGAAACACATCGTACTACATACTTGCCCCGCATGGGGTGAGTCTTTCCTCTACCTTTGATTGAACGAGCGATGACGAGCTTGCTCTCCAGGACACACCAAACCTCTTACAGCCTTGATGGTTCTTGTAGCCGAGCTACGTGCTGATGTTGTTACAACATTCCTTGCCGGGGCAATGTATCCGAAGATCCTGGAAGAACTCTCAAAATTGCCCCCAACTCGATACCAAAAGATCGAAGACCGTATCAAGTACGTTTGTGTCGTTCGCTCCCATTCTTCCAACTTGGACGGGGCTGACTTCCTATAATGCTCACAGCGTGATTGACGTTCCCAACCCAACTCCGGATTTCATGAATAACCCAGCCTTTGCCGGGGCATTCAAAATTCTCCTTCAATCAGGTACCTTGACCTGTGCCTCCTCGGGGAAATCAATAACTGGTCTACCGAAGCCCAGCCTGGCTATCATTGACGTGAGTATCTCTTCACTCTACCTGCGAGCAACAAATATTGATGCTCACATCCTTTAGCCCTTCGCCGCTTACGCATTCGAGGCGATAAGAAAGCTCGCACCTCCCCATGAGCTCCCTATCTTTGCATGGATGTCTGCCAGCCCACTCATTCGCGAGTTCGGACCTGAGTCGCATGGCGGAAAAGGGGACTATACTGAGCGTGTCGAGAAGGAAGTCGCTGAGACAGGTGGTGACCCTCTCGAAATCGGAGC
>JANHQD010002676.1:4693-21893 GCA_024721195.1 Marasmius sp. AFHP31
CTGACCGGGCTCCAAACTATAAGAGGACGGATACAAGAGGGAGAGTTCAATCAGGTTGTGCCATGCAACCGGAAGGGACAATGATGCCTTCGAAGTGGTCTCGTGCGACAACTGGAGCCGTCGAAGTCCAGACGCACGCGTAAGGAGGCCCACGAGAGTCGCTTGTTCTGTAGAGGGTCCAGTTTCGGATCCCCCGTCCGTAACGGCTGCTACCGGTGCCCGCATCTCCCAGAATAAATTTCCACTGCTATAGAAGCTCTCCAGACACGGAAGATTATCTGCCACCATCGCGAACGGGTGTATATCCAAAGTCAACCGAACGTTCGGGCCAAGCGCGATTATCTTCCATCGGCGGGAGTAACAAGCGATAAGCCGCATGAGCTCGGTCTGGAGGGAGCGGATATCAGGGGAAATGGAGACATTAAATGACCGTCCCAGTCGAGCTCTAGGAACCACGGGATCGTGTAACCCCGCGGCGAGGGATATTGTAAGGGGGAGGGATCCAGACCTGTCGAGCCAACGCTCTATACCCTCTATTCTCTCGCGAAACATTGAGAGGTAATGTTCGTCGGAAAAAGTCGGCGACGGTGCCGGAACAAAAATATGAAGGGAATTCCACAATTTCGGTGTGCTTAGGGCAATCTCCCGCCACGAGCGACAGACCATGGTGAGTAAGAGTGGGGCTATTCTCGTCGTACGGAAGCAGACCGAGCGGGCTTTGGGGGAGACATTCGATGAAAATCAATCTCCAGGCTTCTACAGAAATTCGACGAAATGGTGAGAGGAGGGCACAATGAAGGTCAACGAAGTGTTTCAATGCGTGTCGCCGTGCTTGTAACCGCGAGATTTCCTCGTCTATTTTGCGTAGCTCTCCTTCTGGACTTTGGATGAGGTGGCGCAGCATACTTTGCTCCACAATTGACGGAGCGTAATTGGTGTCCAAGAGATGAGCGAAGGGTGTATCGATACCGATGAATTCCATCCTAGCCAAAGTGGTCAGCATATTGTAATTTCCTTTGCCAATTTGATAGTTGATCGAGAAACGACGATTTATAAACAGGCATATAATATAAAATATTTAAATAATAAAGCATTTTTGCGATAGCACCTCATTTAAATGGTTCCAACTTGAAGCTCACTTTGAACAGTGTTGTTGAATTCACATCAATAGAGATACATTAGTCAACTACGAGATAGAAGAGAGGTGGGAATCAAGAAGGAGGCCATTGTCTCCCTGAAGGTCATTGCAGGCAGTAGGTAGAATGGGGATACAGAGATTTACATAGGGCATTTGAATGGGCATTTAAACAGACATTTGAATGCGTCGTTCAATGGGTTGTTTAAACCGGGTAGGATTCCCTGACAAACCTTGTAAGTTATGTTATACATGGCCCACGCACGGGGGACTTCTGTGAAGGAGAGCCAGATTATTAAATAGGGGTTGAGGCAACACTAAAATGCACCCACGGAAAGATAGGTTGGAGGCCTTCATGAACCTATAGAAGTTGGACTTTGCGTATGTTGAGAATGGACAGGCTGGAGAGGAACCGGCGGCGAGCTCGACACTGGAGACGATGGTGGTTCGGGTTGAAAAAGAGATCCGCGCGCAAAGAGGGGCTTCCCCAGCTTCCCCTCACGACGCGGAACACGTGCATCTTGTTCGGACTTCGTCGGTCAGAGTCAACAACCCCTTTTCCTTTGTTTTTCTCCTCGTTCAAGCTCGCTCATTGTCAACCTTATTCCGATAGTTAGTTCAAGAGCACAAGCAAACAGGTCAATTCCGTTGAAGCACGCACTGGTCAAATCAGTTATTATTGAGGCTGGCTTTAAGCATTTTAGACTTTCGCCGTACAGCAGGAGGAATTCAAATGCGGTGCGATCGCACTTTTACTTTGTTTTTTAAATATTTCATATACATCTCTTGTTATAAATGGAGCAAAGAGTGGTCCAACGTTTAAAATTTCAAAGATGCTCACCTGTTTTCGTTGCTTTCTTGTAGAATCTCCATTGTGGTAGTTATTGGGAACGTTGTCTGCCAATGGGCCCGCACGCTGTCAGACAGCACGGGCTTTGATTCCGCGAGGCCTTTCTTGAGAGCGTTGGTATGTGACAGAATATCTTGAGCTGTTCTTTGCTGGCTTCAAAGAATGGTGAGAGGGTGGTAGCGAGTACCAGGAAATCGACGAAGCAGTAGAACGTTGAGCAAGGCGTGGGAGACCGGAGCTGAATCTGGGAAACAATGAGACAACGGGCCGGTGGTTTGTTAACCACCAACACCCCATCGTAACGGTAAAGCGAGTTGCTGCCCTCTCGCGCCTAAGCTTAAAGTATTCCTCAATCATTCCTCGGGGTCGAACCTACCTGCACGAGCACGGCAATGAATTTGAAGCGGAATTCCGTGCCCTTTCTTCATGTGCCTTCTCCTGTTCACTCTCACTTCAAGAATCAACGTACAAGGACTATGGTCGTCAGGAAAAGATATCATCGAGCAACGTGGGGGGAGGAAAGGTATGCTTTTAGTCTTGAGTACATACCAGGTACATACTCAAGGAGCTTAACAACATCGAAATACCTGCGATCGTTGGAGATTGCGCAACAAAGTTCGAACATGCCAGCAAGCTCGTGGGTAATCTTGGTGAATCCCTAGGTTTGATCTAGGTATCACTTACATAACGGGAGAAGTTCGAACCCACCAGAGGGTACGAGTGCCTTTATCTGCAACAACGAAAATCGAAGCTCAATATCCAGGCAATGTCGTTCAAGACCTTGCGTGGCGTAGAGTCTATTCTATTTACCGTGGAGTCCATCCTCTCCAACGAGAAATCCACGCTCTGCCAATGGACACGAAAGCTCTTGAAAAGGTCCGGGCTATCGAAACGTATCGCCGACTTATAGAGAGTAGAGAAAGAGTAGAGATTTAACTGTGAAGCCACGCCATTGAGGGACTGGTTGATCTGGCGTCTCAACGTGAGTACGCTTTCGGTCTAACTCTTTTGTTCTAATTTGAATCAATACCTCAGGGATACCTCAGGGTTTGATGCGGTCCCTTGTCAGACTGTCGATGTTTTGATGCATACACTTCGATAAACGAGTGCCTCAAACCTCCTCAAACCCTGTCAACACTCGAGTCTCGCGCCTTTCGTTCTCGCCAAACTGGAACCCTGCTCGATCTTTCGAACCTGCAGTCTTTAACTCGGTGTTCGATCGCCCTCCTTCCCTGAGGTTCAAACCCGTTTAACCTGGATGTGCATATGTATTCGTTGTCTGATCATGAGTACCTAGGCACCATTTATTGCGCGCGCACAGAGTTGAGGCTCGATTCTGCGGTGTGTGTATGCCCTCGTTTTCGCTTTCATACATACTGACTTTTGTCGAAGGGCAGGATAAGACGGTTATCTCATCTTCCAAGACATCTTCACCCTGGTAGAGGCACCACAAAGTGCAGTGAATCTCGCATGGGGCTATTCCTTCATTCTCGGACCGTCAAGTGACAAGTCCCTCTCTAGTCTGCGGACTCGCGTTCAGGTTCGCTGGCACTGAGTCCATGGGGTATCCGACAAACCTAACGGGGAGTTCGATTCGGCAAAGTGGTCAAGACGGTATCCATGATACGAAGACCAATGACAACGGTGACTATGCTTGAATTTGGACGCGCGCCTGATAGCTTGAAGTGGTCGAAGACTCGAAGCGCCTGGTTCGGACCGCATATTCGAACAAACTGCGAGTTTCTACTTAACTGAGGAGACCCGTGAAGTGGAGTTAGCGCCTCTTGCTGTGTCGTGATTGACTCATAGTCTCCTGCGGCTTTGGTTCAGAATCTTCAGATGTCGTTCCTAGGACTCGAGGCACCAACTTCCACCTGCAAGCATTGGTTGGAATATTCTCGTCTCGCCCAGTGGCACCCTTGATTAACATACTATGTACGGGATGGTGGACCTCTGATTCAAACGAAATTGTTTGCACTAAGAGACTTCGAACTTTATGTCTCGTTACAATTTGCACGACTTGTACCTCGGAAGACTTGCCGCGGAACGACTTACGCGATGACTTCACAGGCACACCATACCAGCCAGT
This sequence comes from Marasmius sp. AFHP31, assembly GCA_024721195.1. NCBI lineage: Eukaryota > Fungi > Basidiomycota > Agaricomycetes > Agaricales > Marasmiaceae > Marasmius > Marasmius sp. AFHP31. The sequence goes on from JANHQD010002676.1 coordinate 8,768, forward strand.
GGCACTGAAGACCAGATGGTCCAGATGGTCTTTGCAGTGATGCTCCACAGCGCCACTCTCGCAAAAGTTACAACTCAGTCGCCACTCAAACGGGCCCGTTGGAGTTAGTAACATAAAACATATAATGAATCAAACTCTAAGAATCAAAAGAAGTTCGAAGTTCAACAGAAAACATCCGGGAATAGAAATTGGATTATCTTCGGCGTTTGGGGGCTTCGGACTTTTTAGGCCTTCCAACCTCGATGCTAGACTAACCTAGGAACGGGTGGCTGCTTCTCGTTCCAGAAGCCTGGTATTCATCCCGTAACAGGCCCTGAGGTTGGATTATCATTCAGGAGAAGGGAGAGGGGGAGCGGGGGCGGACGTCCTGAACGGTGGTCGTCGCGTTTCGTGAATACGGTATGCGGTCTGGCGACTCTGGCGATTCAAGACTTCTCCTCGCCCCGAACCTACTTGCCTACATTTTAGACTATCTGCTACCGCAGTCAGTGCTATTTTAACAGCGCCACCACCATGTCGACTCAGTGGACGTAGGTTTGTGGCTGTTGGCCCTCAGACACCGTTTTCGTGCCACTGATAAATGTACCACCTAGATATGCTCATGTTTTCCCTCACTCTAAACTTAGAGGATCCCACAAGGGTCTCTGTAATCAGTAATCAGTACAAGTTGGACTCGACAAACTTAAAATCACGAGCCCACGCCGGAAATGAAACACCGTCGGGAAATTGGTTGAAATGCATCCCTGCTGTCTGTCGAATAGCTCATAGCATTTGCATGGATTTATTGCGACTCGGAATCTTGGCTACCTATATCGGAAAGCTCGAAGCTGTTCTCGAGCCGCCGTTGAATTCTTCGAAGTAGAGTGAGCGCTTAAACCACGACTATACGGAATGATATAAACTGCTCTTCGGAAAGGCTGAATGTTCCTGTCATTCGTACTCGACATAGACAGGTAATACTTACTCATCGTCCTTTGAATGAAGGGCAATTATGACCACACTGGGCATGATGATGGAGAAGCTGAACTTAGATTCCCCGTTCGGGTTGTAGTTTTCTGATTAGTACAAATATCGAAGCCAAACATAGCAATTTACCACGGTCGATGTGGTGAGTGTTTCTGTCGCCGGAATTTCTGAGAGTCCTGTCCGTTCAGGCCCAGGTACCTATGTTGTAAGCGGCGAAAACTTTAGCAGGACACAGTGCCTGCAGTGGTCCGGAACGGGACCGATGTGATGCAGCTCTGTGTACGATAGACCATTAACCCATTGATAGTCTCTTCGGATGGTCTGGGGCGACTTCTGGCGACTCCTGAAGACTCTACACATGTGAGTTAAAACTTTCTGGGACATAGGATCCTTAATTAAAACCTCGCGGTTCAAGAACCCGATGCAGATGTATGATGGCCCTCAATATGTTCCATGGGGGCGATCATGATGCGCAAGGGAGCTCTTATCCGGTTCCGTCTCCCGAATCCGAGAGGCAACTTTCACAACTTCCGGTGAACTTGCAAATTCGAGGGTCTGTCTAAGTCTCATTGTCAAGCAGCGTCGGGATTCAACGGGAATTGTTGATGCAAGGAAATTGCAGGATAACCGTGTTGGGCCAGGTGAACGTACGCAAAGTTATGTAAATGTGGTTGAGACGCGGTCACTGGACCTACATTGCACGCGACGACGGAAGGGTGATCTCGGTTTTCGGTTTTGAACTTTGAAGGGTCTTCCATCACGTTTGAACGAACGCGCACTGGAGTGAAATTTGTGGCCATGCCAATGGTGAGTCGTGATGGGATGATATCAATATATCCATATTCCTCAGACTGAGACGTTGGGGGGCAGAGTCTGAATCTGTACATACATAGTGAACACTGAACAGGGTACGCAGATCCGTCGTCTTTTTCATTTTACGACTGAGACACGGCGGGTGATGTGGGGTGATACCTACGTGTCGCGGAAGCATAACAAGGGCGGAAAGCGCTTGGGTGCATATGCACACCCACACATGGTTCTGGACCTCGTGAAGACTTTCCCGTTGTCTGGGGAAAGGTGACCCATCGGATCGGGATCGGGCATAGGCCGCTACAGACCGCCAAATGCTGACTGGAAGCTGTAGGGTCGCGGAAGGCATTAACGTCAGCCACGAGTACAAACTCTCAGTTCACTCCGTCTTGTTAGGAGATGAAGTGAAAACGAGGCATGGCACTGGGTGAACATGTAACGGATGCTACATTGATAATGCCCGATGTCTGATGCGCACTTGAGGATTCGAGATAAGCCCACGGAGCTTTTGTCTGAGCGAGGAAACGTCGACCTTTCTGAGCGTGATGATTACGAGCGAGAATCATTCCATTTCATGAATTCTGAGAACGTCAAAACTGCTTGAGGCTTTGAGGGGACGGAATTTTTAGCGAACTGCGGTCCTATTATGTATGCAGTTTGATTAGGCCAAAGCGAACCAGTGACGGAGGTCCGTAGAGCAGGGTATGTACCTTTCATTGGTGTATTCACCTGGGAACACACTTAGTGAGTTTGAAGTCTCTCTGTGGGAGGAGCAGGAGAGAAGAGTTACCAATTTCCGCCACCCAGGGAAGGAAGTGATTCAAGTCGTTATCAGAGAGCTTTTGCAGCCTCCCAGGATTTGACAGCAGAACCCGCCAAGTCTCGCTTATTATTGTATTCGAGGTGGCAGACCGAGGTCTGAAGTCGACGTTCGAATTTCTGGGGAAAGAGGACAGCTTCAACTGAATTGGATATGTAGATGGTCCGGGAACGTGTACCGCAGGTCTCGATTAAGTCACTCGAAGCCGTAACACTGCGGTACGTGTCCCCTTGAACAGGATTGGCTACCCCCTGAAGCGAAAGCAGCGAGAGATCATTTAACCTGGGGAGTTTAGGAGCCTCATTTCGGGTCAGAGGAGGAGGTCAGAGGAGGTTGCAACCTGAGGAGGCAGGGGAGAAAGACTTTTGTTACCGTACGGGATCACTGATCAGTGATACACCGTGATACACTCGAAGGCTTAGTTCCGTCTGGTTGCCCTCCGTTGTCATGGGAAGGCTCGGAGGCCAACACGTTGCATAGGAGGGAACGGAATACACAGTCCGGGCTCACGGAAGGTGGGATAATAGAAATAAGCGGAGGATCGGCCTTCGGATAATGGGAAGGAAACGCTCATACCGAGAGTGAGTCTCAATTGACTCTTGGTCTTCTTTCCAGTCTTCCCAGTAGCCGGGTGAAGAAAGGAGGGGCCCGCGCGAAAAGAGCCCGCGGGGTAACAACGCCGAGAAGAAACCTGTACTCAATGTGAGTGCGTCTTCTGTATGACTCAATTACCGGGAAAACAAGCCAGAAATAACAACCGGGACTGTGGAGCAATCTTTCATCGACGTCCGTCGAATGTCCAATGGAAATTCAATTATTCCAAGAATAATACCAGCTGTCCTACTCACGTTGCGTTGAAGATGGTTTACGAGGGCTGGCGTATGACCTATCTCGTTGTCGTGGCATTAAGACTAAGGAGGACTGAGTGCGTCTTCCAGTCCAACTCCTTTGTTCGGAACGTCGGAAAACTCACAGCTGCGCCACAACCCCTTCTCCGAAACCTCGCTGGCTCAAGCGTCCAGTCCCTGATGGACTTTTGGAAATGAGGATAGTTGCCTGTCAGGAGAGTGAACATCCCGCCATTGAAGGTGTGGTTCACAAAATGTATACAATGGAACATGTGGATGTTTGGTAGTTTGCGTTTCTGAGGGGGTTTAAAACGTTTCAAGTGCATATGCCAGGCAATTCAAGGCTTTGAAGTGGCTTGGATCGGCGGTGAAATTGCGTCGTTTGCAATTTCGTTTGGCTCACATCCCGAGTGATAAGCTGCTAGAGTCTTCTGCAGGTGGCATTAGTGAGTCTTGTGGGACGCGACGGGCGAAATGAATGAAGACAAACTGGATAAATGACCTGCTGTAACTCAAGGATTAATTGAAGACGAGAGCACGATTGAGTCGGCTCAGAGACCGAATTTTTGGGAAGTTCTGGTCTGCTCTGGTGCGGACTTCGGGGCCAGATCAATCGCTTGAAGAAAATTTGATACCAATTCAGAGCAGAAGCAATCCTGAGAGCGGAACAAGAGAGCCCGAGAACCAACCTATAAGCTCTTATAACCGTATAGACAACGAAGAAATCGCTTCGTGTGAACGAGGCCCGCTAGGGCGTGCTATACGAGGCCTCCCTCTCTGCTAGCCTGACGTCTTCTGGGGCGGTTCTAGGATTGGAAGGTTTCCCCGGTGGGAGTATTCGGTAAGAATCACACGAGCCCTGCGGCATCAGATGAACACCGTCACGTACGTCACGTACTTGCAATTCGATTAGATCTCGCTTTCGGAGATGGCCGTACTTAGCCGGCGCTGTAGGCAAATATTTTAGGGTGATGATTTCGCTCGTGAGCCGGAAAGAAATTGGTATTTACACGCGACCCGTTCTAGGCAAGATCTCCCTTCTTTTTTCCGTACCTTCACATCGTCCCTCACATCGCTGAACTGGCTTCCTCATCGCCTCAAACGTTGCGCTCAACGCGTTCTATCTTATGCATCAATATGTTCAGCCCACTCTAGTCGACCAGCACGACGATTCCGTCCGTGTTCAAGACTGGGTCGCGCAACATTGGCTCCTACCAGAAATTTCCACGAAAATCATCGAAAACCGCCAGCCTCAACAGATTAGCCCAATCAATCCATCTTTTGAAGATTTCACATCCTCAAGCTCATCGGCAGCCTCTTCTACTCCTGCCTTGGGCACCGTGTCGGGCGACGACGAAAGGCATTTGAGGGACGAGACGGATGTTGAGAGCGATCTCGACTTTGTTTACCACGCTCTTCCACCTATCACTTTCAAGCAGGGGAGACATATTGATGATAGCAGTGAGAGTGAAGCGAGTGAAGAGCAGCATTTGGTAGTAATGAAAACGGACAAGGTCTGTGATCATATTTTCGATGAATTCTCGTAAATTCTCGCCTTTTGACGCGTCTTATTTCGCGATTTCTTGTAGCCTTTGCCATTACCGCCTCCCGCAAGTCCTTTAGCGAATCATTCTCCTTCACCATCCGTGTCAGTATCCGTGCCAGAGACTTCACGGTCCAGAAAGCCCTCGATCGTCTCGCTCTCCGGGTATCATCTTCCCTCTTCCGTGCAGATTTCCACCTCCCCAGCATCCTCTCAGCCATCACCTCGTTCTTCATATGCTTCGTTGTCGCGACAGTCCAGCTTCAGTAGTCACATTTCCTTAAATCGCCTTGCAGGCGGTCATGGGCGTCACCACAGTCTCAATCACCAGCCGAGTTTACCACTTCTCTCACCTAGCGCGTCTTCAACACTAATTGAGGAGGACGATAACTTGGTATTCAAGACCAGCAAATCCTCTCGTCGAGGCTCAGCCCTCGGAGAAAGGCACGGGCATCCCGGTGGACCTGACACGGTTGACTTGACCGAGGCTATCCCCGCTAGGAGCGGAAAAGCTGTCGGCCAGCTACCTCCAGACCTTTATATAGAGCGCTCTCTGTCACGAAATTCTCCTGAGCTCTCTAGGTCAGGGTCGGGGTCATCACGGTCGTCTTCATTACGTCGAAAGTCGTCTATCAGCTCGAAGGGATCTCACTCGAGTGGTTCTCGTAGCAGAGGCATCCCCCGACACGCCTCTGCCGGCAACCTTTTGAACGGATATTCACGCCCACCAGCACTGCATTCCCCATCACATTCTCATTCCCCATCTTTACCAACACCTGTCTCAATTCATTCCCATCGGTCAGGCCCCTCGAATAGGTCATCCGCTTATAGTCCCCGTGCAGCATCATCCCATCTTGACGACGTGTGGACAACAGCAGATCTAACCAGTTCCGTGCAGTCTTCCCCACAGTCAGCCACACAATCGACGGGAATAACCTTACTGGCTCCACCACCCACTGCAGCCTTGACTTCCACTCCCGTGTCTGCAATTGAACAGCCCCCCGTCGTAACACCTCGAAACCGCGATGCCGTTTACATCGACGCGGTGGACTCGGAAGAGGTCCAGCGTAGACTTGCAGCGTTAGTGCTAGCTTCCGGCGCTGTTGATACTCCAGATGGCGCTGATATTTCTCCGGAAGTAAGTTTCTCCGTGCCCTGGGCAAACATATCTCGTTCTGATCAGAAATGATTTCATTTCAGCTCAATGGCGAGGGACAGGACATCGAGTACTGTCAGAACGACATCCCGCGCTCACGTCAGGAACCTCTGTTCCAGTCAGGATTGACATCCCCAGTGTTGGATTCAGACGTCTCCCATGCACCGCAGGGGAAGGAGCAATCTCATTGGTCGCCATCATCATCCAATGAGCACCTTCCGCTTTCGGCTTTGTCATCTGACTTGGCATTTGGGAGCGCCCTAGGCTTCCTGGTTCCCCCGTCTAAGCCCTTCAGAAACAAGGCAAAGAAGAGCGCGGATGATGCCTCATCCAAGAAAAGAAAGAGTTTACTAGGTGGGAAAGGCAAACGGGAGACCGTGAGCGATGGTAGCGAAGGTGCCGTTCAAGACGCAAGTGTCACGAAGCACCAGCGTCCACGTCTTGCCAGTATAATTTCTCGAGCGATTGGCAGCAGTAATGGGTCCGATGGTGCTAAACAAACGTCTGGTTCAGTTCTATCGCCTTCGACGACATCAGCCGCGACAGGTTCTAGTCCTAGTCCCCTTCCTGACTCGATGGTCGTTATCAATATTGCACCTCAAGAAACCATCCCTCCTCCGAGGTTGAGGACTGCGAGCATGACCTCGGTACACCCTACGGTACCTTCGATGTCCACCACACCCACACCCGCTCCGACTTCCACCAGTTCTGCTGAATCACTCCCCTCGCCCGTGTCCCCAGCTGGTCAGACAAGAGCGCGCTCTGCTTCCAACGCAACCAGACCTTCCCCTTTGCGGATAGAGGTGTTGCCATATGCGCCTCAGACCTCCGCACCTACGACGGGTTCTACACCCACGCCCACAGCCGCCCCGTCTACTTCCGACCCACTTCCTCCATCCTTAGCCAGAGGCCGCTCTATCTCTATAACGGCAGGACCCACACCACCTCTCACTCCCATCATTACCTCAGGTCGCATGCGGTCGGAATCCCAGGCCTCATCAACGTCAAATGTGTCACGGTCGTCAAAATCTACTGTATTGACCACAAGCACCACCTCTACGTCACGATCATCTGTATCTCTCAGTCTCCTTTGCGATCAGTTCCCTTCGCCAGGAGAGACTGGAGATGATTCGGAGCTCGCCTCCGTGGACGAGGAGAAACATAACGCTTCGTACATCTCTGATGATGATGAAAAATCTGGTGGGTCAGATTTGGATGATGGGGCCTACTATGTGAAGGCATTTGAGAGGAGTTACAAGAGTAAGCTACGGGAAGCGAAGTCGATTGAGTTCGAGTCTCAGCAGGATGGTGATATCACGGAGACTGAAGAGGTCCCCGAAAGGAAAAAGGCCTCGCGGAAGTCAATATCCTCGAAGCGCTCGTCAAAACGTTCATCTCGACCTCCGTCGACCTCCAAAATCACACTCCCTTTCCCCCTTCCTATTTCGCCCCCTCCATCTATCTCACCTTCACCCGTCCTACCGATTTTAACCCCGCCACCCATGGATGACCTTCTCGACGATGACCCTTTCGCAGCCGCCTCACCCACCATCCTCAGTCCAGCCACAAGTACCGCTCCTTCGCCGGTTCAGGTGACGATGGGCATACCACCAATTCCAGAGCACAGTGCCACCCATCCTTACCCCTCGCGCTCATTGCAAGCTTCCCGAAGCATGAATGCCCTCTCACAAATGGGTATGGGAAGTACGCCGAAAGCTAGCACATCCGCTTTGAACGATTACAGCAAAGCACGGTCACTCATGAGCCCCGGGGACTTGCCCCCATCCAGAGCCTGGGCTATGCAGGACGGAGTTACATCTCCTGCCCCCTCAAGCTCCTCCAGTGGCAAGACCATAACCCCTTCCAAATCGATGCCAACAACACCAACCCGTGGCGGCGGTGGTCGTTCATACAATCCAGTGCCGACGTCCCCTGGCCGCAAGACACCTACAAAGAGCAAATTACGAATGTCAATGTCTGGCCTCGTCTCTCGCCTCCATTTGGGAAGTTCATCAAGTCGTTCTCGTGAATCAGCTCACTACGGCGTGCCTCTTCCACCTCCGACCCCCGGGGAAGAGATTATTCCGGAAGTCCCATTGCTGCCGACGCCTATCTCCCCTCCGACCGAGGTCTTCCCTGATCCTTCTCGAGAAGCTCATTCGAGAACATCACAACGTGTTCCATGTGAGGACGAGGACGCCGAAGATATCGATGACGGCGTTTACGAACCGATGTCGCCTATTGGGGTTTCCGTGCCTCATGTTGAGTATTCGGCCAAGCGGAAGAGTTTAGGACTGGGAGGTGGCGAATCAACGGCTAGCCGACTTTCGCTGTCGTACATCAGGGCCAAGAAGCATAGGCTAGTTGTGGGTGGTGTTCCGGTCAACGATCGGAAGGCACTCGAGGCGGTCTGTGAGTGGTGTAAGGTGAGGCTTTATCGTGGTTTCGGCAGCTAGGTTTGGGGTACTGATGACTTGTGCTTAACTTTCTCCAGTCTTTCGGTGAAATTCGTCAATGTACTCGCAAGTCGAATGGTGACCTTCAGGTGGACTTTAAGCGTGGAAACATCGTGGACGCGGTATGTGGATAGCTCTTGCCTTTTTCGAAGTTGTTGCTTATAGCGTCTGTTCAGATGGGTCGTGCTTATACCTGTCATATTGAAGGCGCGGGCGATGTCTCAGTGACCTGGTACACAGGCAAGGACAAGTCAACCAAACAAGAGTCATAGTGGACGCTCGCCTCTTTGCTTGTCTCCTGCGACAGACAAAAGTTATCGAACTGTTTTCTTGTTCATATTTTTCTTGCTTCAGTTTTCTTGCATCATATCTTATCTTGCTTCATCATCCCTAGACGAACTCCTGTTTATTTTTGTATATTGCTTTTTTATCCTTCCCTTATTGTCCATAGACTTCCCTCTCTGTTCGTCTCCCCATCATCCTGGACCGTGCCTTCAACCAAGGTTACGAGTTACGGTCATGTCGGCGAGGGTACCCCAGTATGTTCTCAATCATTTCTCGTCTGTTTAAACTTTCAGTCCTGACCTTGTGCTCTGATCTAGATCCTCTTGATCGGACAAGTGGTCTCGACTGTTTATACAGTGCACCGCCAACCGACAATCCCTTGTCAACAATTCAGCAAGCCGTCCAGTATTCAGTCAGTCGCTTGGGACACCCACCACCGATACATATCATGCACATCTTTTTCCCTCACGCAGCCATTCGTCGTCACGGCATGCTTCTGTCATTCCTCAACCCTGCCCGCCACCAACCGTTCCATGTGCATCTTTCTTGTTTCGCTACTCCTTTGTAGGCGAAGTTCTTGAATAGGCACCACGTGAAAACCGACGGATAATTTTGGGGTCCACGCGACGGTCGAACACTCATTCACACTTCCCGCTCTCACCCCCATGAAGGTTCAATTCTTCTGAGGCTAATTCTCACATCGTTATTCCACCCCCTCCACACGACACACTGCCCTCCGCCTGGACAAAATCGACAATATCTATCCCCATCCAGACATTCGTTCAATCATCTACTCGGATATCCTCTCGCCCTCACCCTCATTTATCTCTCGATTGGAAAAACTGTACTACGACTTGTACCAACACACTCGTTTTGCATTCTCAGGCGTTCATTCACTCATTTCCCATCACCATCCATCGATCATCTTCGGACAAACATATGCCTCTGTCCAATGTCACTCATTTGTCAAGAAACACCATACCCACTCTCGTTCTCGCTTCTTTTTCCTTTTTTCGGACATTCTTTCTTCCTCCTTCCTCTTCCTATGATGGGTTCCCCTTCCTGTTGTCGTACCCGTGCGTGTGTTTGTTTCTAGAAGTGCTTGTGTTTCGGTTTCCCTTGTGTGTTTCATTTTTTCCTTGTGCGGTTTTCTCCGCAGGTGTATAGGTAGTTCCCAGTGGTTGTACTGAATATCTGTGTTGCTGTAGCGTTTTTTCGTTCTACCTCCTACCTCCGCTTTACCCGCGTTTGGGTTACTGTATCACATCGGACCCTGCTGACGTCTCCGTCGTGTGTGGCCATACTCATAATTTTGCTAGACAGTACTCTATCCGATATATCTCTCTGTGACATCTCGTATTTATGACCGATAAGTGCGTGAACACGACATAGATCGACGTAGGCTGAAGCCTGTTTGTGCATATGCATGATGGAGTACTACCAAATTCGAGCATGCACTGGTCCAAGGGTCAAAATAAGAATAGATTGGGGGCCAAGTCTTTCTGTGGCTCTACACGAGCGTTCTGATCCACTTCTGATCAACCTCGACGATCCCTTTGTCTGGATGTGCGAGTTCCTTACTGTAAGTATTTCAGTGGCCTGTGCACAGATCCCTATTTTCGGGTGGTGAGTGTCTACTTACCCCCAAAGCTGAACGGGATCCACGATGTACATCTTCCGTCGCGGAGAACTGATACATGTTCACTTCGCAAGACATGTACCACTTGGTCTCGTGCAGTCTAAACCTAAAAGTCGCGTCCCGACTCGGTCTTTTTTCCTCTTCTCAATAGTATTTCGCACGGGAAGTCAAAAACTGCCGCTTCTCCCTTATCCGAAGTTCTGATTCCAGGGCTACGAACTTGAAGTCCGAGTCGGTTTCGGAACCGTGGTCGTATTTTTTTGTGCGATGTCCCGGCGTGTACATATCCATACGTTGTTGACACACCGAGCCAAGAAGTACCAACAGCACCCGGGAGACCCTTGAAAAATAAGCCTTGATGGACATTTCTATCGAAGGACCGAGAAGTACGGTCTCTTGCGTTCGTGTCTCAGCGGAGTAACCATGGCTTAACACCGACCATGAAGTGCACGTACTCGGAGGCAATAAATGCGGGGGTCCGATGATCAGTTGGTTGGCAACGCTTATGTTTTTTACGAACGTCCGACGCCTTCTTGTGACTTTCGAGTGACTTCCTGCTGTGGACGTTTGGTCAGACATAGGCTCTTGTGGGTCCCGATCATTATTGGTGGGTCTGCTCCGTAGGAGGGGCAGGACTCGGCTTCGCCTCGAGTCGAGGCGTTTGACTATGAGTCCCAAATCTCGTCCACCCTGGGTCACCCGGCCGTTATAGTATACTCAAGTCCTATGATTGTATGGCACTCAAGAAGCAATCCTCCAACAATCGTAGCCACACTACCGGTCGACCGTTCAGTCAGGGCCACAGCGCCATTATTCCCATTCCCACCTCCGCCTTCCTGTGAATCTCCTCTCGGCTTTGGTCCCGCAGAGTTAGTAGTGGAGACAGGTACAACAAACATCTCTCTCGGTATTGTCACTCGGGACTTATTCCCGCTTGCAGTGACTCTCGGTTCAGAAATCTCTACCGCACGATCGGCAGCCCTACTCGCATCGTCGAAAAGGTTGCCACATTCGATAACAACAGACCCTTCGCTTTCGATGCGAAGGTCTGTTAAACGGGAGCCTTGCGCGGCAGCTACGTATGTTGCTTGTTCGTGTACTTCTCCTGTGTCTACTATGTATGTCGTCTCTGCGCCATTTGAAAAGGTGTTGGTACCGAGTACCGACTGCGATAGCGAAACCGTATGTGAGGGTTGAGAAAGGCTCGGTCATCTGACGAGAAGGTAAGAGTGAGTGGTGTAGGGACTCCGTGAGCTACAGGAAGAGTGGCATCATTGATCAGTATGAGTGTAAGAAAGGGAGTGATTGGATAATGAGATATACTCACTGGGCACGGAAACGATGTCGAGGCTACTACTCGTCAGTAAACTTATCAGCACAGGAGCCGTCAAACTGTTGGAGGCTTTCATAAAGCGGCAATGAAGCCTTTTCTCTTGCTAAGAGAGTCAGTGAGTTTTGAACGAGGTCCACGTTTCAGCTGAAGTTGAACTTAGTATCAGAGTACGTTGAAGTCCTCGAATAGGGCAAGGTAGGAAATATTGAAGCTTTCGTGTTGTTGATATAGCAGAGTGAGACAGTAGCAGCCCTGCGGAGGTGAGCGGGGTCCAAAGGCAGCTTTCTTGATAACAATCATGGTGGTCAACCACAGCTCGTCGCGTCCAACGCGTCCTTGTAATCGTAATGTCTCGGGACTCGGCCCGAGCAGAGCAGCTCACGTGAAAGGATCAAACATCACCAAATACCCTTTCACTACAAAAGCGCTCACCACGATCTTCTCTTTTCTTCAACTCATTTCACGGACTCGCATTATTGTCCCCCTACGATGCCTTTTTCTTCAATTCATAGGAGCCTACTGCTTGTCCAAGAATGATCAGGGTGCCTCAGCTGGAGCGAACTCTAGCGTTTGGTGCGGTCCGAGAAGGATTTGGAGTTGTGTTCCTTACCAGAGGTGCTACATACGTACGATACATGTTCTTTTTTTCTTCGCACTATGGATTTTCGTGTTTTGTCCTTTCACTTGTGCTGTCTAGATGTCAGGAAATCTACCCACGTCGAAGCACGAAATGTATGCTCGCTACAATCATCATTTACGTTCCACAAGACAAGAAGAGGAGGAACTGTCATCTGTCTCTGCGCATGCGAATTTGTTGCCACAGTCTACGAGACTGCCTCATGTGGCCATCCAAAGCGAAACTCGCCACCGTGATGGTGGTCGGACATGCGGCAATACTGTCAGAGCTTTAGGGTTCATCGACATCGAGGATCGTAACTTTGACGAATCTCAGGTTATCCCAGTTGGGCAGATAAGTCAAGCATTTGGGTGATGTTTGACACACGACTGGCAATGACGATTCGTTGGGCTTTCAGAGCTGGGTAATGCTTCATCAGTTATGGAATCTGCTATATCGCGAGTGGCGAGAGCTGAACATCGAATGTCGACCGAATTCCGGACAATTCGTATAGAAGGCAAGCACAGTCCCCCATCACTCCCCGTAAAACTCGGGTTTGATCTCTCTTTCCATCATCTCAGAGACCGGATCTCTCTAGGCTGATCTTCAAGGGAGGTCACGCTTCTCCTGCCTCACGGTTACCAGTACGGTCGT